>JASDQU010014016.1:69303-91552 GCA_032191745.1 Picea mariana | reverse complement strand
CAGAATTGAATTAACAATCGCCATAATACCACAGTACATTCGGAACTGCAGGGAAAGGACTTCGACGTAAATGCGAATCATATCAGAGTTAACGCAGTTAAATACCAGGTGGGGTGGCAGCCTGTTGCACATGCCTGGCATGTGTCTCCATACCACGGCCTCCTGTACCCGCAACCGATTCCTGCCACGATGCTCCGTGTGACACCCCATCCGGGGTTTTTTTAATTTATTATTATTATTATTAACATTTATGATTATTTTTGGATTTAATTGATCTTCTTTCATATTTTATTATGATTTTATTGCTTTTTATATAATAGTTTCATATTTCATTCATTAATCTTTTTTTTTAAACTTTGTGGCTTTTCTTTTCTTTAAAATATTTAGATGGAAAGTAGATGAATGGTTAATTATAATAGTGGTTGGTAATCCCAAAGTACTTAATTGATTTTGAAACATGACTTAAAACTTTTTAGTGGTATATATATATATATATATATATATATATATATAAAAGGTCACGATCAAACCAGACATCAAATTGGTGTATGAGACTTTCTTCGCCCAACGATTTGCCTGGTAAAGTCTATGGAGGTATACATACCTTACCCCCTTTGGATTTGAACTTATGACCTCTTAGGAGGAAACACAAATTATTATTATTATTATTATTTTGTATATGGTGGGCCATGCTGCCCCACAAACTACACAAAAGGCTAGTTGAGGTTTCACACATGGCTAGTTGACGTTTCAAAAAGAGTGCCTTAGCAATACACTCTATGACCAACTAAACTACACCTCGATGGTTGAATAAAATAAAAAAATATTATTTATATATTACTAATTAAATAACTTTAAAAATTAACTCAACAAATTTTATTTTTTTTAAATCAATATCAGTTTTGAAATCAAATTTTATTAATTCCTTTGGTATTACCAATTAACTACGTAAAAAACCTGAGAGATCCTTCTCTTGACAACGGGGAACTTCAGGCATAACACTAACAATGCAACTAAGATATGGGGCCTGCTCAAAGGACTCCAAGCGGCCATGGATCAAAGGATGAATTTCCTTATAGCAGAAGGAGACTCTCATATCATCATCAACCTCCTCTCCCACCTCCTAAATGGAGCAGATCCGGAAAGAATTTCCCCGAGTTGGAGACTCATAAATGGGTTGATCAAAATAAAATCAATTCTTCAACCTCAATGGGTAATCATCCTCTCCCATGTTCGAAGGAACGCTAATCAAGTGGCAAATAAGCTGGTGAATTTCGAGGTAGAATTGAAGGAAGGGGATTTCTGATGTAATCCAACTTCGTGTCCAAACCACCCCCTCGTTGTTGCCTGCATAACCATAGCACACAACAAGGATCAACCCCCGGATGGGGTGTCACCGAGCACATCGTGTCCTTCGACAGGCGGGAGGACACCTAGCCTCATTCCACACAGAGTCTCGCTACCGCACACTTCACTCTCGCCCTCCAATGCCTGCATCTAACACCATGCATTCAATTATTAGGGTTGCGTACCCCCATTATCGCCCTCACACAACTCTAGTTATGGCGATGGTGCTCTAGGATGAAGAAGAAGTTAATGCGATGGGTTGGCCTCCCAACCAGTCCCATCACAAGCTCTGGCTCCATGGGTTTTATTTCACGCTTGTTGGTTCTTCCACTCATTCTCACACCTCGGCCCTAGCTCCTCGCATCCTTAACACTGGTTTTCTTCATCTCTGGTTTGTGTCCATCCCTCCTCTCTTGCTTTTCTTCTCGATGCCAAGGCAAAGAGAAAAATCCAAGCAAGGGGCGACGTGGTATAAATCGAGGGAGAGAGGACGACAATCTACTCAAGACTTGCCTCAGACTCTAGTCCGTGCCTCCACTCCGGATCTCCCTCCTATGTCCTTTCCGCGGGCATGCAAAGTGGAGTGGTTTGATAGCATGGGTAATTTACTCAGCTTCGCACCTAAGCTCAACCCGGAACCGTTGTCCATACACCAACCTCCCTCCCGCCTACCCTCTCCGTCTGCTCTCCCTAGCCCGACCGCCCCCCTCACTTCTTCCACCTCTCCCCCCACTTCTTCCGCCTCCCCACACACTTCTTCCAAAGTTCCACCACCTCTTTCACCTCCTCTTCCACCCCCGCCCTCTTGTGCTCGGTGCGACAGGTTTATGAAGTTGCAAAATTCTTTGGACATCATCCATAACTCGATCTTCGAAGTCAAGCGCGACATGGCAGAGTTGTTGAGCAGAGACAAACGTCGAGAGCGCCGCAAGGAGCGCTTGGAGACTCTCCTCTGCGCTCTCCTTCACACCACTCTAGACATAAGGACTTCAACCACAGACATTGTGAATGATCCTCAGAAGGAACGAAAGCTAGGTCCAAGCTCCGGATGAAAACGACATTCACAAGTTTTCTTGGTTTTTTTATGTCTTTAGACGGTTTATTTTTCTAGGTTCTAGCCCTGTGAGACACCTTAGTTTCTAGTCTTAGTACAACAATTTGTCATAGGATAATTTTCTCTCATTTTACTGCAATTATGAACTATTTGGACATTTGTGAACTGTATGGACATGTGGCGGCATTGGTTTCCCATCTAAGCAATGCAACCACTATCTCACTATTTACCCTAACAATTGTAATTTTTTGACAACATAAGGCTTTAATACATCTCTCTAACTTACCAAAAAAAAAAAAAACACTACTTAAAAAACCTCTACAAAATCTAAAATATAAATATACATAAACTAATCTTTACTTAAAATAGAAATTTAACTAGAAATGAATATAAAGCCAACAAAAAGACTCAAATTTAAACAAAATAAGCTTTGCTGAGATATAAAGTTTAATATAAATTTAACGACAAGCGTCGCAAATTTACGGGAGAATATTAAAAATGTCTCGGACTAATATATGTTGAAACTTTGAATTTGAAACTTCATTGTGATTGGATAGATATATCCCACATACAAAGTTGGATAGCAAAGGAGGAGAGGGGGGAAGTATAAAAGTGGAAGTAGAGCACACAGAAATCATACTTACCTGGGCGGGGTCTATCGGTGATCAAGAACGCCGATGGCCTAGAGAGGCCACCTCCATTGCACTTGGGAGGGGGGTTTGTCTAGCATCTCCCATTGAGGAGAGTGCACGTCATAATTTGTGGCAGCGGGGGCTCGCGTTCGCGCGGCCTCCACCAAACAGAAAACCAAGATATTGATCATTTTTGTTTTCAGAGCTTTCATTAATTAATTTTGTTCTGAGAACTGTCGTTGGAAATTCTCTATTTGTTACGCGTTTTGCCCGCTGTTGTAAGTAAAGTAGTTAAGAGATTAGATTATTATGTTGTTTGGAGTACTTCAGGATTGAGTCAGAAAGAAATGCTAACTGTCAAAATGTCGAGGTCTCTTTGGCGAGGGTCTCTGCTCTGTTAGTTCGGCTTTAGATTTCACTATGATGCAAAAGGCAGTTCGTTGAGTTTGAGATGGCAGTGATCAATGGGTAAGCCTAAGCCTCCTTTTTCATAATTGACACTGCGTTTTGTTGCTTCGGCACTGGTGGCTGTGTAGGCCATTGTATTAGGGCTTCTTGCTAAATTCTTAATGGATCTAATATGAGAATGAGATTTTTCATTTATGATACTGCACTGCTCCATTTTCATTCCCACAGGAGTTCGCGCATATTAAAAAATTTAATGCACTCACACCCTAGTTTTGCAGCATAAAACTGGTGAGAGCACACATCTCCAATGTCAGTGCCGAGATAAAATTGTTTACAGCATTGTTTCAAGTACTGCCCCTTTTTGCAGTACTCTTTTTTTATATCTGTTATAACACGTTGAAGTATTTTGTGGGACGCAAGAGGGTTGATATCCTTTCGATTTTGGAGAAAAACTCTTCATTATCCCGCTCTATAGCTAAACCTTCGCTTGTTACAGTATTTATTGGTGAGTAAGAATCCCCTGAATGGGTTCTCACACAATGGATTCCCTTAGCTCCGTATTGTTGTTGTTTCAGCTATTTAGGGTCTTGTATGTAATGTTGTTGAAAAATGTAGCAAGGAATCGTTCTATTCACTCTCGGTTGTGAACAAAATTTGTTTTGAAATGTTTTCACTCTTGGTTGTGAACAAAATTTGTTCCGAACTGTTTTCAAGAGGAACTTCAAATGCAATGACTCCTTGCAATTTGATGTAATAATGGGTTCTCACAGAACGGATTCCCTTAGCTCCTTGGTGTTGTTGTTTCAGCTATTGAGGATCTTGTATGTTATGTYGYTGATAAAAGTAGCAAGGAATCGTTTCTATTTCATKATTACCAACAACRGTACCATCGCTSTTCTACCTCCTCTTCCTTTGAGAGAGATGGAGATAATATGAGCAGAKGTGCCTCTCATGTTTATTTTGCAACCTCACCCTGTAGTCTGTCATAACCCTTGCTTCCACATTTGCACGACACAGCTGGAGTTGCATTTTCTGTATTGAGATCAAGCTCCCCCTTTATGAGTTAATCCTTCAGGATTAGTTACAATACTCGTGTATAAATCAGTCTTCAAGAACCAGGGAAATACTACTGCACCATCTGATAAGCATGCCCTCAGAAATAGGAGCCAATGCGGGGCACACAAAAAAAATCACCAAAAGTTATTAGACGCCCAATTCATATGTTCCTAGTCCTTTACTTCTGAAATATGCATTTCAGGGAGCATAATGATTTTCGAAATTACTTAATCATCTTTGTAACTGCAATTGCCAAATTTATATATCGCTCCCAAATCTTTTTAGAAATATTGATCAGCCATTACAGTCATAATCTAGCTCATACAATTTCGACTTTTTCTTGTCAATATAGCAAGAAAAAGATAACAGAAATGAAACGCACGGTGACTCTGACTTTGTTTAAAGATAACAAATGATTCCTGTTTCTTATTGTATGCTGGCATGAATGCACTATATTCCACTCCCTTATGTGCAATTTTAGCAAGGTATGGAGCCTTACTATTGAAACAAAAACCAAATGCACTAAGTCCAGGTAAAAGAAAGGAAGAAGGTAAAAGAAAGAAAGAAGGTAAAACTCACATGGGCAGAGGTTCTTGCCACAAATAAAGCGCAGAGTCAGGGGACTATTAAAACAAAAACCAAATGCACCAAGTCCAAGTACTAGAAAGGAAGAAGGTAAAACTCACATGGGCAAGGGAATTTTGAGTTAAAAAATTGACCTCAAACCAAAAAACGACGTGCTTTCAACATCAAATATAAAAGAACCAAACACGTTTTGAATTTTGAGTTAAAAATTGACCTCAAACCAAAAAACGTGTTATCAACATCAAATATAGAAGTGTTATCAGCATCAAATATAAAAGAACCAACTACATTTTAAAGGATGACATCTTCCTTATGGTTGGTTGACTTGACATGCATTGTTTGAGTTAAAAATGTTCATTATTTGTGAAATTATGTACATTTTAAATGATACATCATCTCTTATGGTTGAGGTTGAGTTGCCATTATTTGATTTAAAAATGCTTATTCAATTGAATTGGCATTGTTTGAGTTAAAAATGTTTATTTGTGAAATTATAAATAGTAGATGAAAAACCTATGTAGTAAGTAAAAGTATTCAAAAATTGTTTTTAACTAACATACCCCCAAAGCGGGTCAAAGTGACATAGGGTGGTTTATGTTATTTGAAGATAGGAAAAATGTTTTTATCTAAATGGTCCATTAATAACTAATAGAGGATCAGTTGAACAAGGTTCATGAATAAATTAAATGGATTGTTTAGTGGGTTACGTGACAATGGATGTATGGATGTGGCATGTCCAATCACCCTAACCACCACTTGGGTGAACAATGCACAATGCAACTAATTTTCAGATCTCGCGTATCTTCACCAAGATGGTGGAAATCTTCATACATAGATATTAGTTATTTTAGTTTAAAGGCTTTGTACTCAAATACATGTTCCATCCCAAGGTACTTTCCCCTTCTCTTGTTTTTGTTTATTTTAGCAAAAAGATCTTAAGCCAGATCAAAAAATTTATAGTTGTTTCAACATTAAAATTTGAATTAGATGGAAAAGCTTTAGAATTTTTGGAAGACTAAAACATATAATGCGAGAATAATGCCCTTAAATTATGCGAAAATAATATCAAAGTAATTTTTTTCTAAACAAAAGCAAGAGTTGTCAATTCACTAAAACAACTGTCGAAATTTAGGTTAGCATACATATAAACTTTGAAATCAGTGAAATGAATCCTTCATTTCCACAGAAAAGAATAATCGACGAAGAAGTCTAAACATTCTATGATCTGGACTTTTTTCAGCAATCATCATTGGAATCCGACTATATATTTTTTGGTGAAATTGCAAATTTTCATCGCTGAAACTACATTTTTGAATGAATAAATGTATTCATTGCCCTGAAATATCCTTATTGCACCTAGATTGTACAATTTCAACAACGAATATATGCAATCCCAACAATTCTTCAAAACTTTTTGCCAAATTTTGGGCAAAAACGATCGGAAAAGGTTTAAATCGTAACATGTTTAAAATACACTTTAATCGACAATTTAATGCTGAAATAACATAGTACTAACAAGGTTGAGATAAATTTTGTATCTAGAAAGGCAAAGTGGGAATCCACTGACCAAGGACTACTATGCTACCATCTTCTTCAACCTCACTGCCAATTATAGCCTTGTAGAACTTATTTTCCACCACTTTTCAAAGCTTCTCATTGCTTCTAGATGCCAATCTAGTTTGGTTGGCATATGGATGTAGATAGGGTACTCTCACTTGTGAATGTTTTTTAAAGCTTGCTTCTCTCCCTTGGAAGTGCACTACTAGCCCCCTTAGTAGCAGGATCTACATCAGCAAGAACTCGACATGGAATCCCATAACAACACGAAATTTGGCCACTTGGGTTCTGGTCCCCATTCCAGCCCATAAGACTAAGCAAGCAAAGGAAACTTCACATTAGTAGCAATGAAACTTCATATAAGCAGGCAATGAGATTTTAGCATTATGGCTGCAAACTACAACCTTATGTTTTTTCAGATGCATTTTAGTTGAATTCCACCCCCAAGGAAATTGGAGATTATCACAATTTAGTGTGTTGGATCTGAGTAGAAACGGGTTAATGAGAATAGATAACATGGGTTGTTTTCTACATTCTAAAGCAAATAAACAACTTGTCAATTGTGAGGAGGAATGCAATAGAGGAAGATTTCATTATTGCAATGATACCATTCCACTTCCACAAATATGCACTGAGAAAGATGGAGTACCATGTGAGCATTGTTCCACTCATAAGAAAATAATTTAGGAAAATAAAAATACTTCTAGAGCCACTATCTCCAAATTTGTATGATTCCCTCCATGCTAAACTACCAACAAACAACAAATGCAATAATCATCGGATAAGGAAATTTGTAGATGGAAGAATAAGGATTAGGAAATTCATTGGGGCTTCGACAAGGACGACGATGTGCAAGACACAACTCACAAATCCGATCCGATCAGATCTAATTGGAAGGTAGGAAATGCATATAGTATATCCTTATTGGATAGCACGTGGTTGATAGAAATTAGGGAAAGAAAATAGCCAAGAAAACAAAATAACTAACAAAATTAAGAAGACAAAGAAGACAGGTGGAAAAGACACTAAGCCAAGTCAAATAATATGTACATCAATAGTACATTAATAATATGTCTCAAAGTAATGACCCAAGAATCGTATCATAACTAACTGATTGTTAAGGTCTAGTTAGGACTTAGGATTATTTCTAACAAACCCCCCTTTAATCTTAAGTCCGTACAATGTATCAACTCAACGACAAAGACTAGTGCAAAAGTTGATAAGTCTTCAACCTATAACTCATGGTCTAAAATCTCATGAGTGTCGATGAAGATCTGCTTGAAAAAACCGCCAAAACCAAGTCTAGAAAACTCACTGTGTAACAAATGAGCTAGATAACTGGTAGGTGTTCACTGAAGTGAACCCAAAAATGATGAGAGAAAACCCTAATGAGAAGTGAATTGGATACATGTCCAACACATCACAAATCTTGAAAAATTCCTGACAATCCTGAATGTGCCAAGCACAAATGCAAAAGAAATAACCGACCTATGATAGATCCAAAGATCATCCTTGTAAATTCTGAAGACTATCAAGTGAACAAATAAGGTCACAAACTACTCATAAAATGACACACTAAAAAGTTGTCAATAATCCTGTTGATAGAAAAAAGTGTCGAAAGGCATCAAAAGTTCAAAACCCTATATCCTAAAAATCCTGCATCCATAAAAATCATGTGGGTAGTAAACCAAGTGAATCATTCATACTATTACAAATCCGAACTGTCGATCAAAATGCCGAACTATCATCAAGGTGTCGAACTGTAGAACCACCACCAAAGTCACAAGGTGACTAAAATCCATCGAATGCCAAAATGTGGCAAGTCATCCATCCATCCAATATCCATCAAAAATCCCAAATCCATCATAAACCGTCTCGGCGAAAATCTTGTGTAGGTCAAACTAACCAATAAAATCCATCATCAAATATATAATCATCCCGAATAAATGCAATTGCAATCTTGAATCCATCGTCCATCTACAAAATCAATCCCTCAAATGATTGATGTCAAAACCATCGTCCTGTATCCAAATCAAACATCATCAAAAACATTGTTCATCATCCTTAATGAACTACAAATCATTAAGGTGGACTTCGAAACTTGAAGTCTGACATATCCTCACTATGGTCCCCCTTGCCAACTGAAAAGTGAGAAGCCTCGATCATAAGATATACCCCCCCTGAAAGTGGAAAAGGGTAATCAAACCATCTTCGAGCGGAGTCTAGAGACTTGATCTTCAACTCAGAAGACTACATCAAGCGAGCCCCGATCATGCCATGTATCATCCAATCCTGAAAAGCAATCATTCCCTATATTATCCAATCCTGAAAAACAATCATGTACATGTGTATGAACCCATTGATAAGATCATTCCAATAAATTGGCTTCGAAACTCCAACACCAATTCTCTAACTAGTCAAAATGAATATGTTGCTGCTCAATTTTCTTACTCTTTTGACACCTTACTGAGAGGTTATTGGTCTTCCCACAAAACTATATGGGTGAAGATCAAAACACTTCGACTCATCATGGCCAAACCGGTGACAATGTTTGCACTGTTTGGGTTCATTATCTGATTGATCATCATGATCATACAAATCTAAAATACCTGTAGCAACATCATCATCCTCAACAACTACATAAGCATCATCTTAACTAAATCAACATCCGCATTGTCAACACCATATTGATCATTGACAATATCCTATACCTATTCCTTACCAATATCCTCAAGCTCTGTTTTTCGATAATCACTCAAAAAACCCCCACTTACAAAGCAGATATGTTTGCAATAATTAGGAATATGAAAAAGGTTGTCAACATATTTTTATATCCTAAGCCATATTGATTATGTTTTAATCGTAATTATTCCCATGACTGAACAACTCTAATTACTACCTCATATTTATCCACAACTTTTTTTGTCATAGGGACTTCATCCAACTCATCTTCATCTTTATGAGTGTCATCATCTGTCAACTAAGTGTCTTCATTGAAGTCATATTCATCCTTGATGTCATTTTGTTCATCAATATGTAATCCAAACAATGGATTATCTTGAAGAAGTATGAAATCACACTGTTTCTGTCAAAGGAGACTTAATTCTTCAGATAATAGTTTGTTTTGAAGTTTGAACATATCAACTTTCCTGTGCATTACTTGTAAGCAAGTAAGCACTGTGGTGAGAGTGCACTTGTTTATTGCAATTGTAGATTCCAGAGTTAGAGTTAATTAATGTGTGCAATATTGTAAATATTTCTTCAATCCTTTCCATTATGAAGTGTGCAAAATATGCAAGAGAGTTGTTGTATGTTGATGCCACAAAATTCTATATCTTGTTGTGCATGCAAAAGTTGCCGCCAATTTTAATTGTCCATCAATTCTTAGATTTCTTGTGTATTTTGTATTTGTAGGATCGGTTTTATTTTCATAGTTGCATATGAAATCACCGAGACAAAAAAGTGACTAAGGCGCACACATAAAGATCCTAAGACCCCTTTATTCAATTTCGGGTGGTTCTAGGATGCAAGAAAAAATGCTCAACCCTTATAACTTTTGAAAGAAAACCTTATAACCCCTTAATGCACCTTATAACTCCAATTACAATTTTGCAAATGCACTTATAACTCCAAACACTAATAAAATCCTTATGACTCATTTTACAAAATAATGTCCTTATAACACCTTATTAAAAAATTAAACCTATAAGAAGCACCCTTATAACTCCTTTACAAAAAATAAACCACCTTATAAAAAGACTTGTTAACCTTTTTTTATCTTAATTACATGAAAAGTCATAAATAAATTATCATAGGTACTTTTAATAAATACAAAACTACCTTTTGTCTCAACGATCTCCATTTTGATAAAAATAAATTTAAGCCTATTTTCTAAGTTGTGTGAAGCTCGAATCTCAAACTTATTCTTGGGGGACCTCTTCACAAATTCTCGTTGCATGCAGGCAACACACCACCCTGCATCAATTCTTATTCACATGGTGTTGGCCCTCGACCAAGTTTTGAGGAAACCTTGGTCAGATTTGGACCACTTTGAACTTCGACACATTGGTCGAGGAAGGAGCGCCCACGCAAAGCTGAGATCACAGATCTCACCGATTTTGCGGGCTATGTGGACCCAGTAAGGGGTTCCTTAGGGTTTTTGTAACGAGTTATGGGATTTCGACCCATGGGTTCTCCCATGTTTAGGCCTTTTTGTAAGGAATTGTAAAAGTATAAATAAGTAAGAATGTATGGTAGAAGTAGCTGAGAAAGCAAGCGAAGTCTTGGTAGCTAAGTGCAAGTAGTTTGGGTTTCTTTGTGAAACATATGTATATGGGCTAAGGCTTTGTGCTTGGTAGAGGGTTGGCTATGTGCCTTGACCTAGTTTTGGAAGGAGGATCTGGTGCTCAGTGCACAGATCTCATGTCTGGTGCGAAGCTCGGCTTTGTGGCTTAGTGCACAAAAGCAAATGAATGTAAGATCCGGATGAATAATAAAGAAGGTGAAGCGGTTGGTGGACGTAGCCCCACACTAGGGTGAACCACGTATATCTTATGTCTTTGGTTTTGCTTTGTGCTATGTTGTTTATGCTATGAATTTGCTCAGTGATTTGACTATTATGTATGATAGGTAGATCTCGTGATGTTTAGTGCTTTACTTAAAGATAATTGAATCTTAGATCTAACTCGGTGCTATGTGCTAAGTGGTTGAAGTGCTTAATCTTAATTGTTACTGTGCTGATCTATATTTGGGTATGTTCTGCGATGTTAATAAAACTAATGAACTAATGCATGTCACCTTCTAAGTGTTAATATAATACTTTGCGAAGTGTTATTATCACAGATCTGTGTCCCATCTTGGTTACAGACACCTGCGTCCTATAACCCCCCCTGTTCCTACCTCGGGTGAGACCACGCCTGCTTCGCAGGTGTTGCTGAAAGGGCGGGTAGTCGAGGTTTTGTTGGTGCGTTGTTAATCATTGAACCCTGGGTCTGCTCTTGTGCCGACACATGGTATGTCAACGATCTTGTAATCAAAATCTCAGTATGTCACGGTCACTTCTTACAAAATTAGATTGGAAGGGCGAGCAACAAACTAAAATAGGCTGACACTCTCTTCAACAAACCCACATGCACTTTCAAGGATTGAAGATGTTGCTGACATAATTTTTAATACAACCTAGACTTAGGGTTGCTGCAAGGCAATCCTTTCAATACACCCAGGTTGCAAAGAAATGCTTGGAAGCCACACTCTTTCTCCAAATGTGTGTGAACAAATGTGTGTGAACTTGTATGTACCATAGGTTGGCGCTTCACTAGATCGACTAAAGATCAAAACTACCAAGTGATTTGAGGTTGATTTACTAGGTCCAATCTATTGATTTACTAGCACGGACTTGTACACACAGAGGTTGAGAGAGAGAGATCAATCCTTTTGGCTCTCAGAGACTGCTCAGTTTGAGATCACTCAGAGGTTAGGACTTCAGCTTCACTTGACAATATCAACTTGCTGAGTGTGCACTTTCCATTATAATAAAATCATTAAAAATAACATTTTTAATAATTCTTTATTAAATGACTTGATTAATATACCTTCTTTAAAATAGAAAATATCAACTAACCAAGTCTGTTTCTAGATTAAGATTGATCGAGGGCTATTTGTCCTTCTCTGAAATGTCTCTTGTGTGTCGAGTTTTCAACACAGGTTGATATCCTTTCAAGTCCACTAAGAATAAAGGTTGCTCACAAAATGTAAATTGAGGTCACTCAACCATGGTAGGTCGCTCCACTTTCTATATTTCTCCTCATACAATCCCACATATCCTTCATTTCAAAGTCAATCAATATTTCAATCCCAATCTGTTGAACTAAGTCTTAGCTAACATAAACTTCTTAACATTTTTGCAAGTCATCAAAGACAACGTTTATGGCACGAGAATTTTTATGGGCTTTGGTTCGAATTCTTGTTGTTCTAATTCTCTTCAATTCTCTCCTATGTGTTGCTTGCAACAAGACCTTGATGATGACGTTGTTAACAAAATGTTGATGATTCCATCTTCATCAAGGGTGTCCATCTTTCTTATTCATGCACCACATTGTTCTTCATTCAATCACCACGAACATCCACCATCCAGTTACCAAGTCACACAATGTGCCCTCTCTTCAACATGCATCCATTACAATCCCAATGATCACAAACGTGTTCTAATACCACATGATAGAAATTAGGGCAATAAAATAGCCAAAAAAATAAAATTACTAACAAAATTAAGAAGACAAAGAAGACTGAAGGAAAAAGCACCAAGCCAAGTCAAATAATATGTACATCAATAGTACATTAATACTACATCTCAAAGTAATGACCCAACAACTGTATTATAACTAATTGATTGTTAAGGTCTAGTTACGACTTAGGATTATTTCTAGCAGTGGTGGTGTTTAATTATGCTAATTATTATTAACAAGATTATTAGGAAAGCCTTTCTTTAATTACTTCCACATTCCCATTCACTCATTTAGGGAGATGCTAGTTTATTATATCTTAAATTTTTACCTAAAATGTAAGGTATAATATTTATATTTCTTTAATGCCATTTCCCTTTCTCTAATCTACATATGCTTGAATAGTATTGCATTAAAAAAGAAAAGTACATAGCTAATCATGTAGTAAGAGAAGACAAAGTGCATGCCCACAAATCGAATAGAAATGGAATTCGTATTGATGAATCCCTTCCTTGTTCTATAACAATTGTTTGCATACAATGAAATTCCCTGTACTAAAAGTATGTAGATTCTTGAGAGACTAGATAAAAGACCTACAGAGAGTTTCATTTAAGTGAAATATACTAACTTGAATAGAAGGAGGGGGACCAATTCAATAGTGAAAGAATACAACTACATGTGCTTGTGTTGTGAAATTAGTATATCCTAATTTTTAAATCAATGACATATTTTAGATTCCATTTAACTGGAAAATTTACAGCTAAATTACAACTAACCTCTGTTAACCTAGAAAAATGATACAAGGAATTTGGAAAACCAAAAGTAAAACTTACCTAGATATTTGTTTCCTTTCTCCAAAATGATCGGTATTATTTTTGAATTATATCCCAAAAGGGAGAAGAGGTCAACATTGTAGAAATATAATTGAACTTCAACAAAAAACTTTTGAGGGAAGATCTAGCTTCCATGACTGCATTGTATTAACATCCCCACCTATGAAAAGTGGGAAACTCCATAAACATGTTCTCATATTAAACCCAAATACCCTTGTTATCAACAAATTTTAGCGTTGGAAACTTAGGTTCTGATGGTTCATGACACCTCTACCGGAGACAGTCGGTCAAGCAACTAACTAACAAACAGACAGTCGAGCAATAGACTAACAGCTGGAGACAATCGGTTGGACGATCAAATGACAGTTGGAGACAATAAATCGGGTAGTCGACTAAGAGTCAGAGATAGATGATCGATAGATTGAGCAATCAAGAAATTGACTACGTATTGGACGACTAGATGATCGGGTTGAATAGTTGACGAGCCAACATGGATTTTCCATAATCCATTACAACCACCGACAATTATTTGTGGACCAGATCTTCCCCATTTCAAGGAAATTGGTTAGATCATAAGTCTATAAATAAAGGACCTCATGGGTTGATGATATATGTGTGAAATGATGTATTCAATAATGCATTGTCATGTTTTGATCAAAATGTGTAGGGCTTAAGTGCTGAAACAGTGTCTTTAGATACCACCGATCTTCTTGGAGTATTCTTCCTTCTTTTTTATTTATGCAAATTATGTTTTGTTCTACTCAAGGTTACCCCCATTCCCAAGATGGTATTGACTCTTGTTGTCCACAAATCTTGCTGAGTTGGATCTTGTAGTGATTGACTATAGGCTATTCATTTGTTTCCTACAACCCATTTAGATCATATTAGATATGCAAGATATCAAAGATGGCATCCAAGATTGATCTTGTTGTTTTAAATGGACTCAATTAAGCTATTTGGGCACCGGATATGGAGATTCCGCTAAAAAGAAAATGGATCTGACAATATACGAAGTCCGTTATTCCGGTTCCAAAGGACAACGAGGTGAAATTTGTTGTTGATGGGAAAAAAAATGAGGTTGTTGGGGTCATTATGACCTACATTTCTTGGGAGATTCACTTTCATACAAGTGGGATCGACTGTTCTCATGAAGTCTGGAAGAAGTTGAAGTCTTTGTTTGAAAAAGTTGATGAGAGTCAAGTTATGCAACTAGATAAAGAGTTGATCTCTCTTGATCTGCATTCCTTTTAAATGATTGAAGACTATTTATCTTGTGTTAAAGAGTTGCATTTGAAACTAGGTGAATGTGGGAATAATTTTCAAAAGAAATATGGACAACTCATTGAATTGGTCCTAATGAATCTAAGAATACCCTTTGTCGTGTTATGTTCCACATTCTGTACAAATTGGAAAGCACACAAGGAATATGGTAAGGACTATACCTTTGATACCTTACGTGGTTTACTAATTAATGATCAACACAAGTTACTTGATGAAGGGAAGCTTGGTGGAAAACACTAGGTCTGAATTATAAGGAAAGAGATCACTATGATGCTCTTGTACCCAGACAAGACCAAAAGGCTAGAGTGAAGACTAATGAGTAGACATCTACTCGAAAGACTCAAAAGAAGAAAACCTATCTTTACTATGGAAAGATTGGACACGTGGATAAAACCTGCTAGCAGAAGGGCTCTGACTTATAAGAGAAGGTTAACAAGCTTGAAGGAGACGTGTCAACTGTGCATCGACAAACCGAATATTTCATCTTCCAAGTTATCTCAAGTGTTGGTTTCTCACACCTTGAAGAATGAATGGGTAGTTGATTCTCTATGCACCCATCATATGGTCAAAGATGATTATTTGTTCTCCTTCCTGGATAAAAGTTTTCAAGCGAAATATTTATATAGATAATGATTTTACACTCGATATTGTCAGTCATGGGGATGTTCCCTGTTGACATGGTAGAGTTGTTGATGTCTACCATGTGCATAATCGAAGTGCAAATCTATTATTGGTTTCCCAACAGACACAGACTAGTAAGATTGTTGATTTTTGGTTGGATTGGTTCTTTGTTAAGGATCCAAAGAATGATAAGTTCTATGACCTACCTTGACCAAATCCTAGACCGTGTGCTCTCATTGCACATACTGACGAGTGGAGCATAATTTGGCTTGAACAACTTGGACACCTAAATTTTCAAAATCTAAAGTTGATGGTCACACAGAACACTGGTTGTTGGCTTACCCAAAGTTCTTCCACCTGATGGAGTGTGTAGAGGATGTGTACTAGAAAAGCATCATTAGGAACATTTTGACTCTGGAAAATCATGGAATGCACAGTACCCATTGGAGCTTGTTCACAATGATCTCTGCTATATTAATCATCCTTCACTAGCAAGTGAGAAGTATATTTTTACCTTTATCGATGAACTCTCTAGATTTGCTTGGATCTATTTCTTGAAAAATAAGAGTCACGTCTTTGAAAAATTCAAGGAATTTAGGACATTGGCTGAAAAGCAATGCGGTTGACCTATCAAGTGTCTGAGACATAATAATGGCAAAGAGTATGTGAATCAACCATTTGAAGAATATCTTTCTCAATCAGGCATTACTTGGTAGAGGTCTGTTCCTCATACTCCTCAACATAATGACGTAGTAGAAAGAAAGATTCGAACTTTGGTCGAAATGGCTCGATGCCTTTTCTAGGTCAAATATCTATTGACTAAGATTTGGGATGAAGTTATTTACTATGTCAACTATCTCCTCAATCACATTCTGAATCGAGCTGTCAATTATGTGACTCTACTTGAGAGATAGTGTAGCAAAAATCCTTGAATCAGTCACCTTAGAATATTTAGATGTATTGCTTGGGCCCATATTTTAGATGGTTACGGGAAGAAATTGGATGCAAATATTCATGCTTGCATCATGAGGGGCTAATTTGAATAATCTAAAGAATATCAACTGTTTGACCTTGCCAAACGAAAGATCATTATCATGAGACATGTATTTTTTGATGAGAAGTCTTCAGACATTAAGTTCTTGAATGTTTCTTTTGGTTCATTACTGGAAGGTCCTTTTGATATTATTACTGACATTGGATCATCAATTCCTTTTTTCAGCATTTCGACCGGGTAGTCGAACTCTGTTCCTGCGTCGACCAAACAATTGATTTCTAGGTTGACTGGTCCTCAGTATGTTTTGACTGAAACTATTACTTATCTTAATCGACCTTCTTTAATAAATGAAAATTCATTTTCCCCTCGTCTCCCTCGGTAGGATGCTAAGACAATTGAAGATGTTGGACCTGATGTTGGTGATGCCTCTTCAGGCTGTCAGACTTGGATTCAGAAGCAACAAACCGGTGTGGCTTTGATGACTTGTGTTCTTGAGACTCGTGATCATGCTTCCTATGCTGATGTGTAAGTACAATTTGAATGGGAAAAAGCTATGCAAGTTTAGATGAACTCTCTTTTAAATAATAACAATTGGGATTTAGTTCCTCGACATCAAGGGAATAACATCGTGAAATGTCGATGGGTTTATAAGACCAAATTTGCCTCTGAAGGAGATATTGAGCATCATAAGGCTTGTTTGGTCGCGAAAGGATTTTCTCAGCAAGAAGGAGTCACTACACTGAGAACTTTTCCCCTATTGCAAAGATGGATTCTATTCGATTGATTATTTCCCTTGATTCTCGCTTCAGATGGCAGATCCACCAGATGGATGTTAAAAGTGTCTTTCTTCATGGTGACTTATATGAAGAAATATTTATGGAACACTCCCCTAGTTTCGTGATAGATTCTAGTTTTGTTTGTTGACTACATAAGTATCTTTATGGTTTGAAACAGTGTCCCAGGGCCTGGTATGCTAAGATTGATCATTTCTTTCTCAATCTTGGCTTCAAACGTTGTGAATATGATCACAGTCTTTATGTATTACATGATCATGGTGATACCTTGATTGTTGTTCTATATGTTGATGATTTGGTCATAAATGACAATAATCTTGATTTGCTTCTTAGATTGAAGAGACAACTTGCTCACACTTTTGATACAACACATATTAGTCTTCTACATTATTTTCTCAGTCTTCAAGTTTTACCTCTGTCTAATGGTTCGTTCCTCTCTCAATCTAAAATGTACCAGATATATTGAACCATTTTAAGATGGACGACTATAAGTTGTGTGCCACCTCTTTTCAGTCTGGGAAATAATTGACCAAAGATTGTTAGTCACCTAGAGTTGACACCACTCTGTATCAACAATTAGTCTGTAGCCTTATTTATCTAACTCACAATCGACCTGCTATTTCCTTTGTTGTTAGTGTGGTTTCTCAGTTTATATAGGATCCACACGCCAATAACTGGAATGTTGCACAACGAATTATTCATTACATCAAGGATACCTCTCATCTTGGTATCAAGTATCGTCGTAGTTTAGATACGCTTATCAGCTTCACCAACTCTAACTAGGTAGGCAACAATAATGATAAAAAATTCCACTTGTGGCTATGCGTTTCACTTTAGCACTGGACCCTTGGCTTGGTTGTGCAAGAAACAAAAGGTAGTCTCTCTGTCGGCTACAAAAACTAAGTTTGGATTCACCAACTCTTCGACGAACTTTAATTTCCTGTTTAGACCTCGACTGTTAGCTATTGTGACAATCATAGTGCAATTTGGGTTGTTGATAATCATGTTGCTCATAGGAAAATGAAGCATGTCAAACTTCATGCTCACTACTTGAGATAGTTGGTCCAAGAGAAGGTTGTCACTCTTGTCTATTGAAAAACGATGATCATATTGTTGATATCTTTAGAAAGCTACTGTCTTAAGCTAAGTTTGTTAAGCTACATAATATGCTCAGGCTTTAGGAAACTGCAATTATAGGGGGGTGTTGGAACCTCGGGTTCGGATGGTTCATCACACCTCTATTGGAGACAATTGGTCATGCAACCCACTAATAGACAACCAATCGAGAATTCGACTAACAAATGGAGAGATTCAGTCAAAGATAGTTGGTCGATAGATCAACTAATTGAGAAATTGACTACGTATTGGACAACTAAATGGTTAGGTTGACTAGACGATGAGCCAAAGTGGATTTGTCTAAATATGTTACAACCACCGACGGTTATTTATGGACCAAATATTCCCCATTTCAAGGAAATTGGTTAGATTAAAACACTATAAATAAAGGACCTCATGGGTCGATGATACATGTGTGAAATGATGTATTCAATAATGCATTGTGATGTTCCGATCACCATGCTTTGTGCTTAAGTGTTGAAACAATGTTTTTAGACACCACTGATCTTCTTGGAGTATGTTTTCCTTCTTTTTTATTTATGCGGATTCCATTTTATTGTACTTAGGGTTACCCCCAATCCCAACATTTAGAGACCAATTGCATAATATTAGCTAAATACACATGGCAAGTTGCAAAAGCAGTAGACTGAGAATTAGGCCAAAAGTGAATAACACACGATTTTTAGTCACAACTATGAAAAACTAATGAAGTCCAAATACATGATGATGAAATACAAAGTCTTTTCGAAACAATTAAGTGAAACATTCAATACTTTGATACAACCTTGGGAACACGTATAATATAAAAATAAAACCTCTAAAGCTAGGTACATGACAAATCAAAATCTTTTGGTGTGATTTGCTCAATCCAAGAATTGAGAGACCTCTTGGTCTCAACATTGTTCACAAATGCTAATTCATACTTAGTACAAAGATTTAACACAACATTATCACTAAATGCAATGACAAGTACTCTTTCAAGGGTATTCTTTACTACTTTAATGGATCCTAGTAAGTCTATAAAATACATCAAACATACAACCTCGTTGTCAGTAGCTATGACGTCGGTTGTCCAATGCTTCTTTGTACTCTCTGATTGTTGTTGTAAAATAATTTGCAACCAAATGTTAAAGACCTCAGTTACGGTTTACCATATTTTTAATCCCTTCCAAGCTTGAAGTATGTATTTGACCTTGATTAACCATGGCCATAATTCGAGAAAATATTTTTTTTTTGCTCCATTTAAATCACCAAGCTACATTTGAACTTGACCGAGCTTCAATAATAAAAATGGATTTGATGGGTTTTTTGTAGCATATTCTCCATCCACTTCATAGCAATATTATATTCATTTTGGCTCAAATGATGGCCCAAAATTGAACTTATGACAATCTCCTCTCTCCTTCACCACCTTCCAAGACTCATTGAAAGGGATGAAAATTGGCCTTCAATTTTCAATGCTAAGGCTAGTTTCTGATTAAATTTACGAGAAACTTCATCCAAAATTTTCAACACAATGTCACCATCCTTACCCCCTACCACAAGAAACCTTCTCTCAACTTTTTCTTATCTAAGGTCTCAACGTGGCTAGTCTTCGAGTGTGGTTCATCTAGTCTCAAGGACTCAAAGGGGATTGCTCCATCACCCTATTGTCCATCGAGGGAATTATTCACAAAATTTAATGGATTGACCGAAGAATCCACAAAACTTCAAGTGCCATCAATTCCCACCGAATTCACTGAGACACCCACATCCCTCTTTGGATTGGTAGGCAAAAAAGCTAAAATGGTTTCCATCTTGGAAGATAACACGATCTTGGAGGGTTCATTGGAATCAAGGGATTGGGTTCCTATCTCTTTTTTTTTGCAGATTCGATGAATTGGGAACCCACTTTATTTATAGACTGTGATTTGGAAATTTTACTCTCAACAAAATCAAGCAATTCATAAAGATGATCTAGGGTTTCCTTCTTCTTACCAACATGTTAGGGTAGTTGGGCGTGCAACCTGCATCTTAATGAAAAGGGCACCATGGAACCAGATTTACCACTATAAAACAGAGGATGAGATTCATACTTGTATTGAGGGTTGTCGAAGTCATCCATGGTGGAGAGCTCGTCCATGGAATCTCCATATCTCTGAGCTTGGCGAGGGTGAAAACATTGTAGGCAAGATAGGCGAGATGCTCGTGGGGTTGCTGAAGAATATCAAGTTTGTGAGCATGGCTCACTTTTTCAAGAATTAGAGGCCAGAGGCCCTGCCTGGCAAGGTCTTGAATATGGGTGATTTGGTAACATAAATCGTTCAAAGAAGTCGGGAGCCAAAGAAGTGGATCACACTGGGAAGCCATGGATTGGCCTGAGTTTTGAGCTTGGCCATCCATCTTCATTTATCTGTGAAGAATTAAAGACAAGCCAAGTGCATATGGAAGGTTTCCATAGGGCACAAATAATGGTGATGTGACATGTTTTCATACGCCTTCGACAGATGACGAAAGATCCTATAGAACTGATTCCTTAAAAAATCCTTCGACATAAATATAATATAAATGTACTCATTATATAAAATACTTAGTAAAGTATTTTTCAATATATAATGAATGTTTAAATATAAAGTAAATACTAGTGCCAATGTATTCATATAAGTCACACTTCTATTCAAAATTTGTGGGTCATAATTACTAATACCAATCACCAAATTCATATAAAACAAACTTATATTCAATATTCAAAATTCAAAATCAAAATTAATGAATATGGGGAGTCATGACATATTTTGAATGTTCAATACTTATGTTATATTCAAAATGTAGCTTTGTGGGTTGGCTCAAGTGGTTGAGTGTAGTGAATTATAAGTACGAGGTCATGGGGTCAAGTCTTCGAGCTTGTCACCTTTATGAATATTATGGGTCTCACTTAATGTCCTGGTTGAATTACTTTTAATAACCCATCTTCAAAATGAAGAATGAATGGTTGGATTTGCATATTCCATTTATGCATTCAGAAATGCAACTTAAACAACAAAAAATAGTGATTTTGTCCAGATTTACATCTCCAAAAAACCCAAAAGGTAGAACGTTTATCCAATACCGTATTCTAATAGGTTAATTCTATTTGTTATTCTTTCCAATATACGACGGGTAATAGGTTAATTCTATTTGTTATTCTTTCCAATATACGACGGGAAAAAGAAAAAGAAAACTCATAATAAAAGAAAAAATGATAAGTCTATCATCACAAAAAAAAACTTACCTCTAGGTGTTTTTTGTTGGCTAGTTCACCAAAGCTCCTATAGTCATTATTAATATGATTTTTAACGAGCTTTGTCATGTAGAAAGTGTGTTAAATATTGAATCAATGAGAAAGAGGGCAACATTATTGGTGCCAAAGGGTAACCAAGTTCAACATTGGCCTTATGCAAGAATATAGAGACGTGTTGCTCAGAGAACAAGACTTGCATGGGGAAATGCTATGCAAATTGTTTAGGCAAATTTTCCTAAAACGGGAAAGTCTAGTAGTAAGATGGTGAATTCATCTCCTTTTAACAAATAGGATAAATATAAGTTTAACATAATCAACTTTATATTATAATGCAAGTATGAAATAGATTAATAACATTACATGTTGTTAAACCCAAATCAATTACATTATTGCCTACTTGGGCCAAAATAATAATACTTGGTATGGGATGCAAATACATGTCTATTGTTCACTTTTGTCTAAACTATAATTTCCCAATTTGATAGAATTAT
>JASDQU010014016.1:37864-69195 GCA_032191745.1 Picea mariana | reverse complement strand
TTTTGAAATGTTTTCACTCTTGGTTGTGAACAAAATTTGTTCCGAACTGTTTTCAAGAGGAACTTCAAATGCAATGACTCCTTGCAATTTGATGTAATAATGGGTTCTCACAGAACGGATTCCCTTAGCTCCTTGGTGTTGTTGTTTCAGCTATTGAGGATCTTGTATGTTATGTCGTTGATAAAAGTAGCAAGGAATCGTTTCTATTTCATTATTACCAACAACGGTACCATCGCTGTTCTACCTCCTCTTCCTTTGAGAGAGATGGAGATAATATGAGCAGAGGTGCCTCTCATGTTTATTTGCAACCTCACCCTGTAGTCTGTCATAACCCTTGCTTCCACATTTGCACGACACAGCTGGAGTTGCATTTTCTGTATTGAGATCAAGCTCCCCCTTTATGAGTTAATCCTTCAGGATTAGTTACAGTACTCATGTATAATTCAGTCTTCAAGAACCAGGGAAATACTACTGCACCATCTGATAAGCATGCCCTCAGAAATAGGAGCCAATGCAGGGCACACAAAAAGAATCACCAAAAGTTATTAGACACCCAATTCATCATACTAGTTCATTGTTCCTAGTCCTTTACTTCTGAAATATGCATTTCAGGGAGCATAATGATTTTCGAAATTACTTAATCACCTTTGTAACTGCAATTGCCAAATTTATATATCGCTCCCAAATCTTTTTAGAAATATTGATCAGCCATTACAGTCATAATCTAGCTCATACAATTTCGACTTTTTCTTGTCAATATAGCAAAAACCAAGAAAACGAAAAAGAAATGAAATGCACGGTGACTCTGACTTTGTTTAAAGATAACAAATGATTCCTGTTTCTTATTGTATGCTGGCATGAATGCACTATATTCCACTCCCTTATGTGCAATTTTAGCAAGGTATGGAGCCTTTTCCTTGCCACAAATAAAGCGGAGAGTCAGGGGACTATTAAAACAAAAACCAAATGCACCAAGTCCAAGTACTAGAAAGGAAGAAGGTAAAACTCACATGGGCAGTGGAATTTTGAGTTAAAAAATTGACCTGAAACCAAAAAACGACGTGCTTTCAACATCAAATATAAAAGAACCAAACACGTTTTGAATTTTGAGTTAAAAATTGACCTCAAACCAAAAAACGTGCTCTCAACATCAAATATAAAAGAACCAAACACATTTTAAAGGATGACATCTTCCTTCTGGTTGGTTGACTTGACCTGCATTGTTTGAGTTAAAAATGTTCATTATTTGTGAATTATATACATTTTAAATGATACATCATTCCTTATGGTTGAGGTTGAGTTGCCATTATTTGATTTAAAAATGCTTATTCAGTTGAAATGGCATTGTTTGAGTTAAAAATGCTTATTTGTGAAATTATAAATAGTAGATGAAAAACCTATGTAGTAACTAAAAGTACTTAGAAATTGTTTTTAACTAACATACCCCCAAAGCTAACCAAAATGACATAGGGTGGTTTATGTTATTTGAAGATAGGAAAAATGTTTTTATCTAAATGGTCCATTAATAACTAATAGAGGATCGGTTGAACAAGGTTCGTGAATAAATTAAATGGATTGTTTAGTGGGTTACGTGACAATGGATGTATGGTTAGAGGATGTGGCATGTCCAATCACCCTAACCACCACTTGGGTGAACAATGCACAATGCAACTAATTTTCAGATCTCGCCTATCTTCACCAAGATGGTGGAAATCTTCATACATAGATATTAGTTATTTTAGTTAAAAGCTTTGTACTCAAATACATGTTGTTCCATCCCAAGGTACTTTCCCCTTCTCTTGTTTCTGTTTATTTTAGGAAAAAGATCTTAAGCCATATCAAAAAACTTATAGTTGTTTCAACATTAAAATTCAAATTAGATGGAAAAGCTTTAGAATTTTTGGAAGACTAAAACGTATAATGCGAGAATAATGCCCTTAAATTATGCGAAAATAATATCAAAGTAATTTTTTTCTAAACAAAAGCAAGAGTTGTCAATCCACTAAAACAACTGTCGAAATTTAGGTTAGCATACATATAAACTTTGAAATCAATGAAATGAATCCTTCATTTCCATAGAAAAGAATAATCGACAAAGAAGTCTAAACATTCTATGATCTGGACTTTTTTCAGCAATCATCATTGGAATCCGACTATATATTTTTTGGTGAAATTGCAAATTTTCATTGCTGAAACTACATTTTTGAATGAATAAATGTATTCATTGCTCTGAAAAATCCTTATTGCACCTGGCTTGTGCAATTTCAACAACGGATATATGCAATCCCAACAATTCTTCAAAACTTTTTGCCAAATTTTGGGCAAAAACGATCGAAAAAGGTTTAAATCATAACATGTTTAAAATACACTTTAATCGACAATTTAATGCTGAAATAACATAGTACTAACAAGGTTGAGATAAATTTTGTATTATAGAAAGGCAAAGTGGGAATCCACTGACCAAGGACTACTATGCTACCATCTTCTTCAACCTCACTGCCAATTGTAGCCTTGTAGAACTTATTTTCCACCACTTTTCAAAGCTTCTCATTGCTTCTAGACACCAATCTAGTTTGGTTGGCATAGGGATGTAGATAGGGTACTCTCACTTGTGAATGTTTTTTAAATCTTTCTTCTCTCCCTTGGAAGTGCACTACTAGCCCCCTTAGTAGCAGGATCTACATCGGCAAGAACTTGACATGGAATCCCATAAACAACACGAAATTTGGCCACTTGGGTTCTGGTCCCCATTCCAGCCCATAAGACTAAGCAGGCAAAGGAAACTTCACATTAGTAGCAATGAAACTTCACATAAGCAGGCAATGCGATTTTAGCATTATGGTTGTCAGACTACAACCTTATGTTTTTTCAGATGCATTTTAGTTGAATTCCACCCCCAAGGAAATTGGAGATTATCACAATTTAGTGTGTTGGATCTGAGTAGAAACGGGTTAATGAGAATAGATAACATGGGTTGTTTTCTACATTCTAGAGCAAAGAAACAACTTGTCAATTGTGAGAGGAATGCAATAGAGGAAGATTTCATTATTGCAATGATACCATTCCACTTCCACAAATATGCACTGAGAAAGATGGAGTACCATGCGAGCATTGTTCCACTCATAAGAAAATAATTTAGGAAAATAAAAATACTTCCAGAGCCATTATCTCCAAATTTTTATGATTCCTTCCATGCTAAACTACTAACAAACAACAAATGCAACAATCCTCAGATAAGGAAATTTGTAGATGGAAGAATAAGGATTAGGAAATTCGTTGGGGCCTCGACAAGGATGACGATGTGCAAGACACAACTCACAAATCTGATCCGATCAAATCTAATTGGAAGGTAGGAAAGGCATATAGTATATCCTTATTGGATAGCACGTGGTTGATAGAAATTAGGGAAAGAAAATAGCCAAGAAAATAAAATAACTAACAAAATTAAGAAGACAAAGAAGACAGGTGGAAAAGACACTAAGCCAAGTCAAATAATATGTACATCAATAGTACATTAATAATATGTCTCAAAGTAATGACCCAAGAACCGTATCATAACTAACTGATTGTTAAGGTCTAGTTAGGACTTAGGATTATTTCTAACAAACCCCCCTTTAATCTTAAGTCCGTACAATGTATCAACTCAACAACAAAGACTAGTGCAAAAGTTGATAAGTCTTCAACCTATAACTCATGGTCTAAAATCTCATGAGTGTCGATGAAGATCTGCCTGAAAAAACCGCCAAAACTGGATGCCAAAACCAAGTCTAGAAAACTCACTGTGTAACAAATGAGCTAGATAACTTGTAGGTGTTCACTGAAGTGAACCCAAAAACGATGAGAGCAAACCCTAATGAGAAGTGAATTGGATACATGTCCAACACATCACAAATCTTGAAAAATGCCAAACAATCCTGATTGTGCCAAGCACAAATGCAAAAGAAATAACCGACCTATGATAGATCCGAAGATCATCCTTGTAAAGTTCGAAGACTATCAAGTGAACAAATAAGTTCACAAACTACTCATAAAATGACACACTAAAAAGTTGTCAATAATCCTGTTGATAGAAAAAAGTGTCGAAAGGCATCAAAAGTTCAAAACCCTATATCCAAAAAATCCTACATCCATAAAAATCATGTGGGTAGTAAACCAAGTGAATCATTGATACTATCGCAAATCCGAACCGTTGATCAAAATGTTGAACTATCATCAAGGTGTCAAATTGTCGAACCACCACCAAAGTCACAAGGTGACTAAAATCCATTGAATGCCAAAATGTGGCAAGTCATCCATCCATCCAATATCCATCAAAAATCCCAAATCCATCATAAACTGTCTCGACGAAAATCTTGTGTAGGTCAAACTATCCAATAAAATCCATCATCAAATATATAATCATCCCGAATAAATGCAATTGCAATCCTGAATCCATCGTCCATCTACAAAATCAATCCCTCAAATGATCGATGTCAAAACCATCGATTATGTATCCTGTATCCAAATCAAACATCATCAAAAACATTGTTCATCATCCTTAATGAACTACAAACCATTAAGGTGGACTTCAAAACTTGAAGTCTGACATATCCTCACTATGGTCCCCCTTGCCAACTGAAAAGTGAGAAGCCTCGATCATAAGATATACCCCCCCTAAAAGTGGAAAAGGGTAATCAAACCATCTTCGAGCGAAGTCTAGAGACTCGATCTTCAACTCAGAAGACTACATCAAGCGAGCCTCGATCATGCCATGTATCATCCAATCCTGAAAAACAATCATGTACATGTGTATGAACCCATCGATAAGATCGTTCCAATAAATTGGCTTCCAAACTCCAACACTAATTCCCTAACCAGTCAAAATGAGTATGTTTCTGCTCAATTTTCTTGCTCTTTTGACACCTTACTGAGAGGTTATTGGTCTTCCCACAAAACTGTATGGGTGAAGATCAAAACACTTCGACTCATCATGGCCAAACCGGTGACAGTGTTTTCACTGTTTGGGTTCATTATCTGATTGATCATCGTGATCATACAAATCTAAAATACCTGTAGCAACATCATCATCTTCAACAACTACATAAACGTCATCCTTAACTAAATCAACATCCGCATCGTCAACATCATCTTGATGATTAACAATATCCTATACCTGTTCCTTACCAATATCCTCAAGCTCTGTTTTTCGATAATCATTCAAAAAACCCCCACTTACAAAGCATTTAGGTTTGCAATAATTAGGAATATGAAAAAGGTTGTCAACATACTTTTTATATCCTAAGCCATATCGATTATGTTTTAATTGTAGTTATTCCCATGGCTGAACAACTCTAATTACTGCCTCATATTTATCCGCAACTTCTTTTGTCATAGGGACTTCATCCAACTCATCTTCATCTTTATAAGTGTCATCATCTGTCAACTAAGTGTCTTCATTGAAGTCATATTCATCCTTGATGTCATTTTGTTCGTCAATATGTAATCCAAACAATGGATTATCCTGAAGAGGTATGAAATCACACTGTTGCTGTCAAAGGAGACTGAATTCTTCAGATAATAGTTTGTTTTGAAGTTTGAACATATCAAATTTCCTGTGCATTACTTGTAAGCAAGTAAGCATTGTGGTGAGAGTGCACTTGTTTATTGCAATTGTAGATTTCAAAGTTGAGTTAATTAATGTGTGCAATATTGTAAATATTTCTTCAATCCTTTCCATTATGAAGTGTGCAGAATATGCAAGAGAGTTGTTGTATGTTGATGCCACAAAATTCTATATCTTGTTGTGCATGCCAAAGTTGTCGCCAATTTTAATTGTCCATCAATTCTTAGATTTCTTGTGTATTTTGTATTTGTAGGATCGGTTTTATTGTCGTAGTTGCATATGAAATCACCGACACAAAAAAGTGAGTAAGGCGCACACATAAAGATCCTAAGACCCCTTTATTCAATTTCAGGTGGTTCTAGGATGCAAGAAAAAATGCTCAACCCTTATAACTTTTGAAAGAAAACCTTATAACCCCTTAATGCACCTTATAACTCCAATTACAATTTTGCAAATGCACTTATAATGGAAAACACTAATAAAATCTTTATGACTCATTTTACAAAATAGTGTCCTTATAACACCTTATTAAAAAATTAAACCTATAAGAAGCACCCTTATAACTCCTTTACAAAAAATAAACCACCTTATAAAAAGCCTTGTTAACCTTTTTTTTATCTTAATTACATGAAAAGTCATAATAAATTATCATAGGTACTTTTAATAAATACAAAACTACCTTTTGTCTCAACGATCTCCATTTTGATAAAAATAAATTTAAGCCTATTTTCTAAGTTGTGTGAAGCCCGAATCTCAAACTTATTCCTGGGGGACCTCTTCACAAATTCTCGTTGCATGCAGGCAACACACCACCCTGCATCAATTCTTATTCACATGGTGTTGGCCCTCGACCAAGTTTTGAGGAAACCTTGGTCAGATTTGGACCACTTTTGAACTTCGACACATTGGTCGAGGAAGGAGCGCCCATGCAGAGCTGAGATCGCAGATCTCACCGATTTTGTGGGCTATGTGGTAGGGTTTTTGTAACGAGTTATGGGATGTCGACCCATGGGTTCTCCCATGTTTAGGCCTTTTTGTAAGGAATTGTAAAAGTATAAATAAGTAAGAATGTATGGTAGAAGTAGCTGAGAAAGCAAGCGAAGTCTTGGTAGCTAAGTGCAAGTAGTTTGGGTTTCTTTGTGCAACATATGTATATGGGCTAAGGCTTTGTTCTTGGTAGAGGGTTGGCTCTATTCCTTGACCTAGTTTTGGAAGGAGGATCTGGTGCTCAGTGCACAGATCTCATGTCTGGTGCGAAGCTCGGCTTTGTGGCTTAGTGCACAAAAGAAAATGAATGTAAGATCCGGACGAATAATAAAGAAGGCGAAGCGGTTGGTGGACGTAGTCCCACACTGGGGTGAACCACATATATCTTGTGTCTTTGGTTTTTATTTGTGCTATGCTGTTTATGCTCTGAATTTGCTCAGTGCTTTGACTATTATGTATGATAGGTAGATCTCTTGATGTTTAGTGCTTTACTTAAAGATAATTGAATCTTAGATCTAACTCGGTGCTATGTGCTAAGAGGTTGAAGTGATTAATCTTAATTGTTACTACGCTGATCTATATTTGGGTATGTTCTGCGATGTTAATAAAGCTAATGAACTAATGCATGTCACCTTCTAAGTGTTAATAGAATACTTTGTGAAGTGTTATTATCACAGATCTATGTCCCAACTTGGTTACAGACACCTGCATCCTGTAACCCCCCTTGTTCCTACCTCGAGTGAGACCTCGCCTGCTTCACAGGTGTCGTTGAAAGGGCCAGTAGTCGGGGTTTTGTTGGTGCGTTGTTAAGCGTTGAACCCTGGGTCTGTTCTTGTGCCAACACATGGTATGTCAACGATCTTGTAATCAGAATCTCGATATGTCACCGTCACTTCTTACAAAATCAGATTGGAAGGGCGAGAAACAAACTAAAATAGGCTGAAACTCTCTTCGACAAACCCACATGCACTTTCAAGGATTGAAGATGTTGCTGACATACTTTTTAATACAACCTAGACTTAGGGTTGCTTCAAGGCAATCCTTTCAATACACCCAGGTTGCAAAGAAATGCTTGGAAGCCACACTCTTTCTCCAAATGTGTGTGAACTTGTATGTACCATAGGTTGCCCACACCAAACAGATGAATATTCCAAGTTGAGGGCGATGGGCGCTTCACCAGATCGACTAAAGATCAAAACTACCAAGTGATTTGAGGTTGATTTACCAGGTCCAATCTATTGATTTACTAGCACAGACTTGTACACACAGAGGTTGAGAGAGAGAGATCAATCCTTTTGGCTCTCGGAGACTGCTCAGTTTGAGATCACTCATAGGTTAGGACTTTAGCTTCACTTGACAATATCAACTTGCTGAGTGTGCACTTTCCATTATAATAAAATCATTAAAAAACACATTTTTAATAATTCTTTATTAAATGACTTGATTAATATACCTTCTTTAAAATAGAAAATATCAGATAACCAGGTTTGTTTCTAGATTAAGATTGATTGAGGGCTATTTGTCCTTCTCTGAAATGTCTCTTGTGTGCCGAATTTTCAACACAGGTTGATATCCTTTCAAGTCCACTAAGAATAGAGGTTGTTCACAAAATGTAAATTGAGGTCACTCAACCATGGTAGGTCGCTCCACTTTATGGATTTATCCTCATACAATCCCACATATCCTTCATTTCAAAGTCAATCAATATTTCAATCCCAATTTGTTGAACTAAGTCTTAGCTAACATAAACTTCTTAACAGTTTTGTAAGTCATCGAAGACAACATTTATGGCACGAGAATTTTTATGGGCTTTGGTTCGAATTCTTGTTGTTCTAATTCTCTTCAATTCTCTCCTATGTGCTGCTTGCAACAAGACCTTGATGATGATGTTGTTAACAAAATATTGATGATGCCATCTTCATCATGGGTGTCCATCTTTCTTATTCGTGCACCACACTGTTCTTCATTCAATCACCACGAACGTTCACCATCCAGTTACCAAGTCACCCAGTGTGCTCTCTCTTCAACATGCATCCATTACAATCCCAATGATCACAAATGTGCTCTGATACCACATGATAGAAATTAGGGCAATAAAATAGCCAAGAAAATAAAATTACTCACAAAATTAAGAAGACAAAGAAGACTGAAGGAAAAAACACCAAGCCAAGTCAAATAATATGTACATCAATAGTACATTAATACTACATCTCAAAGTAATGACCCAACAACTGTATTATAACTAATTGATTGTTAAGGTCTAGTTAGGACTTAGGATTATTTCTAACAGTGGTGGTGTTTAATTATGCTAATTATTATTCACAAGATTATTAGGAAAGCCTTCCTTTAATTACTTTTGCATTCCCATTCACTCATTTAGGGAGTATGCTAGTTTATTATATCTTAAATTTTTACCTAAAATGTAAGGTATAATATTTATATTTCTTTAATTCCATTTCCCTTTCTCCAATCTACATATGCTTGAATAGTATTGCATTAAAAAAGAAAAGCACATAGCTAATCATGTAGCAAGAGAAGACAAAGTGCATGCCCACAAATTGAATAGAAATGGAATTCGTATTGATGAATCCCTTCCTTGTTCTATAACAATTGTTTGCATACAATGAAATGTCTTGTACTAAAAGTATGTAGATTCTTGAGAGACTAGATAAAAGACCTACATAGAGTTTCATTTAAGTGAAAGATACTAACTTGAATAGAAGGAGGGGGACCAATTCAATAGTAAAAGAATACAACTACATGTGCTTGTGTTGTGAAATTAGTATATCCTAATTTTTAAATCAATGACATATTTTAGATTCCATTTAACTAGAAAATTTACAGCTAAATTACAACTAACTTCTGTTAACCTAGCAAAATGATACAAGGAATTTGGAAAACCAAAAGCAAAACTTACCTAGATATTTGTTTCCTTTCTCCAAAATGATCGGTATTATTTGTGAATTATATCCCAAAAGGGAGAAGAGGTCAACATTGTAGAAATATAATTGAACTTCAACAAAAAACTTTTGAGGGAAGATCTAGCTTCCGTGACTGCATTGTATTAACATCCCCACCTATGAAAAGTGGGAAACTCCAGAAACATGTTCTCATATTAAACCCAAATACCCTTGTTATCAACAAATTTTAGCGTTGGAAACTTAGATTCTGATGGTTCATGACACCTCTACCGGAGATAGTCGGTCGAGCAACTAACTAACAAATAGACAGTCGAGCAATAGACTAACAGCTGGAGACAATCGATCGGACGGTCAAATGACAGTCAATCGGGTAGTCGACTAAGAGTCAGAGATAGATGGTCGATAGATCGAGCAATCAAGCAATCGATTACGTATTGGACGACTAGATGATCGGGTTGAATAGTTGACGAGCCAACATGGATTTTCCAGAATCCATTACAACCACCGACAATTATTTGTGGACCAGATCTTCCCCATTTCAAGGAAATTGGTTAGATCATAAGTCTATAAATAAAGGACCTCATGGGTTGATGATATATGTGTGAAATGATGTATTCAATAATGCATTGTCATGTTTTGATCACAATGTGTACTACTTAAGTGTTGAAACAATGTCTTTAGACACCACTGATCTTCTTGGAGTATTATTCCTTCTTTTTTATTTATGAAAATTATGTTTTGTTCTACTCATGGTTACCCCCAATCCCAAGATGGTATTGACTCCTATTGTCCACAAATCTTGTTGAGTTGGATCTTGTAGTGATTGACTACAGGCTATTGATTTGTTTCCTGCAACCCATTTAGATCATATTAGATATGTAAGATATCAAAGATGGCATCCAAGATTGATCTTGTTGTTTTAAATGGACTCAATTACGCTATTTGGGCACTAGATATGGAGATTCTGCTAAAAAGAAAAGGGATCTGACAATATACGAAGTCCACTATCCCGGTTCCAAAGGATGACGAGGTGAAATTTGTTGTTGATGGGAAGAAAAATGAGGTTGTTGGGGTCATTATGACCTACATTTCTTGGGAGATTCACTTTCATACAAGTGGGATCGACTGTTCTCATGAAGTCTGGAAGAAGTTGAAGTCTTTGTTTGAAAAAGTTGATGAGAGTCAAGTTATGCAACTAGAGAAAGAGTTGATCTCTCTTGATCTGCATTCCTTCTAAATGATTGAAGACTATTTAGCTTGTGTTAAAGAGTTGCAGTTGAAACTAGGTGAATGTTGGAATAATTTTCAGAAGAAATATGGACAAGTCATTGAATTGGTCCTAATGAATCTAAGAATACCCTTTGATGTGTTATGTTCCACATTATGTACAAATTGGAAAGCACACAAGGAATAATGTAAGGACTATACCTTTGATACCTTACGTGGTTGACTAATTAATGATCAACACAAGTTGCTTGATGAAGGGAAGCTTGGTGGCAAACACTAGGTCTGAATTATAAGGAAAGAGAACACTATGATGCTCTTGTACCCAGATAGGACCAAAAGGCTAGAGTGAAGACTGATGAGTCGACATCTACTTGAAAGACTCAAAAGAAGAAAACCTATCTCTACTATGGAAAGATTGGACATGTGGAGAAAACCTGCTAGCAGAAGGGCTCTGACTTATAAGAGAAGGTTAACAAGATTGAAGGAGACGTGTCAACTGTTCATCAACCAACCGAATATTTCACCTTCCAAGTTATCTCAAGTGTTGGTTTCTCACACCTTGAAGAATGAATGGGTAGTTGATTCTATATGCACCCATCATATGGCCAAAGATGATTATTTGTTCTCCTTCCTGGATAAAATTTTTCGAGCGAAATATTTATATAGATAATGATTTTACACTCGATATTGTCGGTCATGGGGATGTTCCCTATCAACATGGTAGAATTGTTGATGTCTACCATGTGCATAATCGAAGTGAAATTCTATTATTGGTTTCCCAAGTGACACTGACTAGTAAGATTGTTGATTTTTGGTCGGATTGGTTCTTTGTTAAGGATCCAAAGAATGATAAGTTCTATGACCTACCTTGACCAAATCCTAGATCGCGTGCTCTCATTGCACATACCGACGAGTGGAGCATAATTTGGCATGAACGACTTGGACACCTAAATTTTCAAAATCTAAAGTTGATGGTCACACATAACATTGGTTGTTGGCTTACCCAAAGTTCTTCCACCTGATGGAGTGTGTAGAGGATGTGTACTGGGAAAGCATCATTAGGAACCTTTTGACTATGGAAAATCATGGAATGCATAGTACCCACTAGATCTTGTTCACAGTGATCTCTGCTATATTAATCATCCTTCACTAGCAAGTGAGAAGTATATTTTGACCTTTATCGATGAACTCTCTAGATTTGCTTGGATCTATTTCTTGAAAAATAAGAGTCATGTCTTTGAAAAATTCAAGGAATTTAGGACACTGGCTGAAAATCAATGTGGTTGACCTATCAAGTGTCTGAGATGTAATAATGGCAAAGAGTATGTGAATCAACCATTTGAAGAATATCTTTCTCAATCAGGCATTGCTTGGCAGAGGTCTATTCCTCATACTCCTCAACATAATGACGTAGTAGAAAGAAAGATTCGAACTTTGGTCAAAATGGCTCGATGCCTTTTCTAGGTCAAATATCTGTTGACTAAGTTTTGGGATGAAGTTGTTTACTATGTCAACTATCTCCTCAAACACATTCTAAATTGAGCTGCCAATTATGTGACTCTAGTCGAGAGATAGTGTAGCAAAAATCCCTGAATCAGTCACCTCAGAATATTCAGATGTATTGCTTGGGCCCATATTTTAGATGGTTACAGGAAGAAATTAGATGCAAATATTCATGCTTGCATCATGAGGGGCTAATTTGAATAATCTAAAGAATATCAATTGTTTGACCCTGTCAAACGAAAGATCATTATCACGAGACATGTATTTTTTGATGAGAAGTCTTTAGACATTAAGTTCTTGAATGTTTCTTTTGGTTCATTACTGGAAGGTCCTTTTGATATTATTACTGACATTGGATCATCAATTCCTTTTTTCAGCATTTCGACCGGGTAGTCGAACTCTGTTCTTGCATCGACCAAACAATTGATTTCTGGGTTGACTGGTCCTCGGTATGTTTCGACTGAAACTATTACTTATCTTAATCGACCTTCTTTAATGAATGACAATTCATTTTCCCCTCGTCTCCCTCGGTGGGATGCTAATACAATTGAAGATGTTGGACCTGATGTTGGTGATGCCTCTTCAGGCTGTCAGACTTGGCGTCAGAAGCAACAAACCAGTGTGGCTTTGATGACTTGTGTTCTTGAGACTCGTGATCATGCTTCCTATACTGATGTGTAAGTACAATTTGAATGGGAAAAAGCTATGCAAGTTTAGATGAACTCTCTTTTAAATAATAACAATTGGGATTTAGTTCCTCGACATCAAGGGAATAACATCGTGAAATGTCAATGGGTTTATAAGACCAAATTTGCCTCTGAAGGAGATATTGAGCATCATAAGGCTTGTTTGGTCGCGAAAGGATTTTCTTAGCAAGAAGGAGCCACTACACTGAGACCTTTTCCCCTATTACAAAGATGAATCCTATTCGATTGATTATTTCCCTTGATTCTCGCTTCAGATGGCAGATCGACTAGATGGATGTTAAAAGTGTCTTTCTTCATGGCGACTTATATGAAGAAATATTTATGGAACACCCCCCTAGTTTCGTGACATAATATAGTATTGTTTGTTGACTACATAAGTATCTTTATGGTTTGAAACAGTCTCCCAAGGCCTGGTATGCTAAGATTGATCATTTCTTTCTCAATCTTAGCTTCAAACGTTGTGAATATGATCACAGTCTTTATGTATTACATGATCATGGTGATACCTTGATTGTTGTTCTATATGTTGATGATTTGGTCATAAATGACAATAATCTTGATTTTCTTCTTAGATTGAAGAGACAACTTTCTCACACTTTTGATACAACAGATCTTAGTCTTCTACATTATTTTCTCAGTCTTCAAGTTTTACCTCTGTCTAATGGTTCATTCCTCTCTCAATCTAAAATGTACCAGATCTATTGAACCATTTTAAGATGGACAACTGTAAGCTGTGTGCCACCTCTTTTCAGTATGGGAAATAATTGACCAAAGATTGTTAGTCACCTAGAGTTGACACCACTCTGTATCGACAATTAGTCGGTAGCCTTATTTATCTAACTCACAATCGACCTGCTATTTCCTTTGTTGTTAGTGTGGTTTCTCAGTTTATACAGGATCCACACGTCAATAACTGGAATGTTGCACAACGAATTATTCGTTACATCAAGGGTACCTCTCATCTTGGTATCAAGTATCGTCATAGTTTAGATATGCTTGTCGGCTTCACCAACTCTAACTAGGTAGGCAACAATGATGATACAAAGTCCACTTTTGGCTATGTGTTTCACTTTAGCACTGGACCCTTGGCTTGGTTGTGCAAGAAACAAAAGGTAGTCTCCCTGTCGGCTACAAAAACTAAGTTTGGATTCACCAACTCTTCGATGAACTTGAATTTCCTGTTTAGATCTCGACTATTATCTATTGTGACAATCATAGTGCAATTTGGGTTGTTGATAATCATGTTGCTCATAGTAAAATGAAGCATGTCAAACTTCATGCTCACTACTTGAGATAGTTGGTCCAAGAGAAGGTTGTCACTCTTAAGCTAAGTTTGTTAGGCTACATAATATGCTTGGGCTTCAGGAAACTGCAATTAAAGGGGGGTGTTGGAACCTCGGGTTCTGATGGTTCATCACACCTCTATTGGAGACAATTGGTCATGAAACCCACTAATAGAAAACCAGTCGAGAATTCGACTAACAAATGGAGAGATTCAGTCGAAGATAGTTGGTCGATAGATCAACTAATTGAGAATCGACTACATATTGGACAACTAAATGGTTAGGTCAACTAGCCGATGAGCCATAGTGGATTTGTCTAAATCTATTACAACCACCGACGGTTATTTATGGACCAAATATTTCCCATTTCAAGGAAATTGGTTAGATTAAAACACTATAAATAAAGGACCTCATGGGTCGATGATATATGTGTGAAATGATGTATTCAATAATGCATTGTGATGTTCCGATGACCATGCGTTGTGCTTAAGTGTTGAAACAATGTCTTTAGACACCACTGATATTCTTGGAGTATTTTTTCCTTCTTTTTTATTTATGCAGATTTTGTTTTATTCTACTTAGGGTTACCCCCAATCCCAACATTTAGAGATCGATTACATAATATTAGCTAAATACACATGGCAAGTTGCAAAAGTAGTAGACTGAGAATTAGGCCAAAAGTGAATAACACACGATTTTTAGTCACAATTATGAAAAACTAATGAAGTCCAAATACATGATGATGAAATACAAAGTCCTTTCGAAACAATTAAGTGAAACATTCAATACTTTGATACAACCTTGGGAACATGTATAATATAAAAATAAAACCCCTAAAGCTAGGTACATGAAAAATCAAAATCCTTTGGTGTGATTTGCTCAATCCAAGAACTGAGAGACCTCTTGGTCTCAACATTGTTCACAAATGTTAATTCATACTTACTACAAAGATTTAACACAACATTATCACTAAATGCAATGACAAGTACTCTTTCCAGGGTATTCTTTACTACTTTAATGGATCCTAGTAAGTCTATAGAATACATCAAACATACAACCTTGTTGTCAGTAGCTATGATGTCAGTTGTCTAATGCTTTTTTGTACTCTCTTACTGTTGTTGTAAAATAATTTGCAACCAAATGTTGAAGACCTCGATTACGGTTTACCATATTTTTAATCCCTTCCAAGCTTGAAGTAGGTATTTGACCTTGATTAACCATGGCCATAATTCGAGAAAATGTATTTTTTTTGCTCCATTTAAATCACCAAGCTACATTTGAATTTGACCGAGCTTCAATAATAAAAATGGATTTGATGGGTTTTTTGTAGCATATTCTCCATCCACTTCATAGAAATATTATATTCATTTTGGCTCAGATGATGGCCCAAAATTGAACTTATGACAATCTCCTCTCTCCTTCACCACCTTCCAAGGCTCATTGAAAGGGATGAAAATTGGCCTTCAGTTTTCAATGCTAAGGCCAGTTTCTAATTAAATTTACGAGAAACTTCATCCAAAATTTTCAACACAATGTCACCATCCTTACCCCCTGCCAAAAGCAAACCTTCTCTCAACTTTTTTTTATTTAAGGTCTCAACGTGGCTAGTCTTCGAGTGTGGTTCATCTAGTCTCAAGGACTCAAAGGGGATTGATCCATCACCCTATTGTCCATCGAGGGAATTATTCACAAAATTTAAGGGATTGACCGAAGAATCCACAAAACTTCCAGTGCCATCAATTCCCACCAATTCACTGACACACCCACATCCCTCTTTGGATTGGTAGGCAAAAAAGATGAAATGGTTTCTATCTTGGAAGATAACACAATCTTGGAGGGTTCATTGGAATCAAGGGATTGGGTTCCTAACTCTTTTTTTTTGAAGATTCGATGAATTGGGCACCCACTTTATTTATAGACTGTGTTTGGGAAATTTTACTCTCAACAAAATCAAGCAATTCATAGAGATGATCTAGGGTTTCCTTCTTCTTACCAACATGTTAGGGTAGTTGGGCGTGCAACCTGCATCTTAATGAAAAGGGCACCATGGAACCAGATTTACCACTATAAAACAGAGGATGAGATTCATACTTGTATTGAGGGTTGTCGAAGTCCTCCATGGTGGAGAGCTCATCCATGGAATCTCCATATCTTCTGAGCTTGGCGAGGGTGAAAACATTGTAGGCAAGATAGGCGAGATGCTCGTGGGGTTACTGAAGAATATCAAGTTTGCGAGCATGGCTCACTTTTTCAAGAATTAGAGGCCAGAGGCCCTGCCTGGCAAGGTCTTGAATATGGGTGATTTGGTAACATAAATCGTTCAGAGAAGTCGGGAGCCAAAGAAGTGGATCACACTGGGAAGCTAGGGATTGACCTGAGTTTTGAGCTTGGCCATCCATCTTCATTTTATCTGTGAAGAATTAAAGCCAAGCCAAGTGCATATGGAAGGTTTCCATAGGGCACAAATAATGGTGTTGTGACATGTTTTCATACGCCTTCGACAGATGATGAAAGATCCTATAGAACTGATTCCTTAAAAAATCCTTCAACATAAATATAATATAAATGTACTCATTATATAAAATACTTAGTAAAGTATTTTTCAATATATAATGAATGTTTAAATATAAAGTAAATACTAGTGCCAATGTATTCATATAAGTCACACTTCTATTCAAAATTTGTAGGTCATAATTACTAATAGCAATCACCAAATTCATATAAAACAAACTTATATTCAATATTCAAAATTCAAAATTGAAATTAATGAATATGGGGAATCATAACATATTTTGAATGTTCAATACTTATGTTATATTCAAAATTTAGCTTTGTGGGTTGGATCAAGTGGTTGAGTGTAGTGAATTATAAGTACGAGGTCATAGGGTCAAGTCTTCGAGCTTGTCACCTTTATGAATATTATGGGTCTCACTTAATGTCCTGGTTGGATTAGAACCCATTGGTTTACTTTTAATACCCCATCTTCAAAATGAAGAATGAATGGTTGGATCTGCATATTCCATTTTTGCATTCAGAAATGCAACTTAAACAACAAAAAATTGTGATTTTGTCCATATTTACATCTCCAAAAAACCCAAAAGGTAGAACGCTTAGCCAATGCCGTATTCTAATAGGTTAATTCTATTTGTTATTCTTTCCAATATACGACGGGTAATAGGTTAATTCTATTTGTTATTCTTTCCAATATATGACGAGAAAAATAAAAAGAAAAAGAAAACTCATAATAAAAGAAAAAATGATAAGTCTATCATCACAAAAAAAAACTTACCTCTAGGTGTTTTTTGTTGGCTAGTTCACCAAAGCTCCTATAGTCATTATTAATATGATTTTTAACGAGCTTTGTAATGTAGAAAGTGTGTTAAATATTGAATCAAGGAGAAAGAGGGCAACGATATTGGTGCCAAAGGGTAACCAAGTTCAACATTGGCCTTATGCAAGGATATAGAGACGTGTCGCTCGGAGAACAAGACTTGCATGGGGAAATGCTATGTAAATTGTTTAGGCAAATTTTCCTAAAACAGGAAAGTCTAGTAGTAAGATGGTGAATTCATCTCCTTTTAACAAATAGGATAACTATAAGTTTAACATAGTCAACTTTATATTATAATGCAAGTATGAAATAGATTAATAACATTACATGTTGTTAAATCCAAATCAATTACATTACTGCCTACTTGGGCTAGAATAATAATACTTGGTATGGGATGCAAATACATGTCTATTGTTCACTTTTGTCTAAACTATAATTTCCCAATTTGATAGAATTATTTTACTTTAATTGTGCATAACATAATCATTTTTGACATTTTTCGGTATACAAGTTAATTTATCATATCAATTGGTATTAAATGAATATATTTTAGATGTAGTTTAAGGGATTAATTCAATTAGTTGTCATTAATGTTGTTGGGCATTTGTTTAGTTTTGTGATGACAAATGTATGACTCAAATCTCTTTAAATGAGGTGCACTAATTTATGTCAATAAATTTACCAAAAATTCTATTCATAAATATAAAAAAATATCCCTTAAATTTCTTTACAAAAATTTCCATATATATAATTATATGAAAATATTATATAAAACCAAGAATAAAATAAAATATAAAAATAAATCATTTAAAATTTACAATAATGCAAAAATACATTCCTAACACAAGTTAGGAAATGACAAAATAATATATAATTAATGTTAAATTATAATCAATAAAAGTTAATGCGATCATAAGAAGAACATGTAACACAATAATACAATTTTAAGAATTTAAAAAACATCAAAAACATATTTAAGTTTTTAGTTTATAAATGTCCTCATTGTTGGATTGGATAAGGAAGAATGACTCACTTAATAAAGTGGGTGAGGAAGAATAGCATAGGGGGTTGAGATTTAGAAATTATGATAAAAGTTATTGAAGTGTCGAGTTGATATCTTTGTTAAATTTACCTTTATATTGAGATTATGATATGTTTACTTATAAGATGGTTAATGGTCAAACATTTTAGAAGATTACAAGTATAATGTAATAACATGGGTACAAGATTTATGTATGGATTTTTTTATTATGCTAGCTCTAGTTCTTATTATATTGAATCAACTTTAATAAGAAGACATTTCTACATTGATTTAAGGTTTAAAACTTTTTAATTTAAAATATTAAATGAAAAAGGGTGTATGAAGAATGAGTATTAAACTATTAAATTAATATACTTTTTAAGTATGTGAATGAGAATGTTATATTGAATCAACTTTAATAAGAAGACATTTCTACATTGATTTAAGGTTTAAATTTTTTTAATTTAAAATATTAAATGATAAAGGGTGTATGAAGAATGAGTATTAAAATATTAAATTAGTATACTTTTTAAGTATGTGAATGAGAATGTTGAAGTAAGTTGATGAAAGTTTTCATATTAATATTGTTAATTATAAATATAAGTATATTGCAATTAAAATGATTTTATTTGAAATTGGTTCACTATTTTGATAACGGTTTCTTACAATAACTTTTAAATTAGTGAAAAGATTGTAAGTTTGAATGGAAAGATAAAGTGTAAATCCAGGTAAACTCAAAAACTTGATATATATTTTAAGGTAGATTCTATAATTAAATGTATTATGTATAAGCTATGATTTTGTTTTTCTACATTGATTTAAGGTTTAAAATTTTTTAATTTAAAATATTAAATGAAAAAGGGTGTGTGAAGAATGAGTATTAAAATATTAAATTAGTATACTTCTTAAGTATGTGAATGAGAATGTTGAAGTAAGTTGATGAAAGTTTTCATATTAATATTGTTAATTAGAAATATAAATATATTGCAATTAAAATGATCTTATTTGAAATTAGTTCACTATTTTGATAACGACTTCTTACAATAACTTTTAAATTGTTGAAAAGATTGTAAGTTTGAATAGAGAGATAAAGTGTAAATCCAGGTAAACTCAAAAACTTGATATAGATTTAAGGTAGATTCTATAATTAAATGTATAATGTATAAGCTATGATGTTGTTTTAAATATGATAATGAAGATGTGGATGATGAAGAAATTTAAAAATATTTTGTTTTGGTCCCATATCTTTTGGTGGATAAAAATTTAATAATAATATTTGCAAATACTAAAACCAAACCATTATAATTCAATAAATAATTTTTACTACACTAAAAAAAGAAAAAAAACATTGAATCATAAATTATAATATCACAAATAAACAAACTGTAACACATACATTATAATTGTATAAAAATATACTATACATATATCAACATAAACACAATCGTTATAAAATTGTCTAATCAATGTTATGCAATTACTAAAATATGAACTGCTTCATATTACAATATATGGAAAATAAAGAATCTGCAACACATGTCCATTGGATGTAGCTTGGGTGGTTGGGAGGAATGGTCGTTACCCTCCCCACTTAGGTTCAATTCCTTGTAAGTGACATGTGATGCCCTTAAAGGGGTCTATATGATGCTCTTGGTCTTTGTTGATTTTTCATAAACTAGGTTAAGCATGAAGTTCATTTCATTTTAGCATTTCACTTAACCATAAACAATAATGTTGCAACAACCAAGATCACAAGAAGAAACACCATGCACAAGAACACAAGAAGTATCCTAGGAAACCCTTCTCAGCAAGGGAAGAAAACCCAACCAAATCCTTTGCTATATTCTTCAAGAGAAAGACCTCCACCAAGATAAACCTTAGCACACAAGAGGGTTCTTCAAACCCTAGAAGACTAGCGCCCAAGAGAGGTGTGCACCTTTTCCCAAGTAGACGTGTTAGCTGAAATTTCCAAACTCACAAGGAAGATATGATTCCATAATGGGGAATCATCCCTTACTTATATTAGACTTGTCCAATCAACAAAGGCATCTATTGGCTCAACATGGCCGACCTCTCTAAGTCACTATATAATTTATTATTATTATTATTATTATTATAATTAATATTAATATTAATTATCTTTTACATTTATTATTAAGGTGGGGCCGACCTGTATCCTTTACATAACAATTAGGGTTACATGTAGGTCTGACTCTTTAACAGTACATAGAAAAGTATCCGATACACCCACTAGTGATCATCCACTAGGGGCACATCCATAGGGATGTCATAGCTCTGATTCACTACATTACACAGAAGAACCAGGTCTTCACACGTTCACCTGTGCTCGTCCACAGGCACGTCCACTCTATAGATATGCTTTCTCACTGCCACCAACAGGAGAATCATCTGGTGTCTTCTTGTCAACTCTGCTGCTTAGAGGAGGCTAATACATCATCTTCATTTATGTTCTCATGACGATGCACCCAACACTTTGGGATTTCACACGTTCACCTTGTGCTCAACCATAGGCATGTCCTAACTCAACAGATCACTTTTCCATTGGATAATCATTTGGATTTCTTCTCAACTCTCTGAATGGAGGAGGTCATCTCTACGTTCCCAGTTCTGTCTCAGGCAGGAACCACATACCGTTCTTAGGTTATTTCTCTCAGGTTTGTAAGCTGAGAGAAATACTTCACATAGCTACAATGATCCACACCTCTCAGGTTTGTAAGCTGGAGAATGCCTCACATAGATGCAATCATCAACAGACTTTGCGTGAACACACAAAAGTAAAGGTAATGTTTTATGAAAATTATCATTAAATCTTTTGAAACCGAGATAAAATTGTGTGCTGCATTGTTTCAAGTACTGCCACTTTTTGTAGTACTCTTTCTTTATATTTGTTATAATATGTTTAAGCACTTTGTGTGATGAAAGAGGGTTGATATCATTTCGATTTTGGAAAAACTCTTCATTATCCTGCTCTGTAGCCAAACCTTGGCTTGTTACAATATTTATTGGTGAGAAAGAATCCCCTGCATGGATTCTTGCACAATGGATTCACTCACCGCGTTGTTTTTTCTGCTATTGAGGGTCTTGTATTTTATGTTGTTGAAAAAAGTAGTAAGGATTCGTTCCTCTTGGTTGTAAACAAAATTTGTTTTGAAATTCTTTTAGGAACTTCAAATGCAATGACTCATTGCAATTTGAAGTAATAATGTAAAAGTTTTTCAATGAACATAAATATTCTTTAGACAAGCCAACTGCCATTGAATAATGTGAAGCCCTTTGCATCAATTATACCAAGTGTCTTTCCCATATTCGAGGAAATATGAATAGAGATCAGTGTAATAAACATCATATACTAAATACTTCTACTTATTCAAATTCCAAAGCAAGGATATTAAACATTGACACTAGAATGATACAACAAGCAAATTTATTGTAAACGATATGAGATTACTCATCATTATTACCAACAACAATACCATCGTTCTTCGACCTCCTCCTCCTTTGAGAAAGATGGAGATCATTTGCAACCTCACCATGTAGTCTGTCATAACCTATGCTTCCACATTTTCACATGACACATCTGGTGTTGCATTTTCTGCATTGATAACAAACCCCATCTCTTCAATTGCAGAAATGGGCCACCATAGAAGGCACCCATCTTCCTTCGCCAATCAGCATGAGGTGTATAACAATTTCCTAATAAATAATTAGCACTCATGTAGTTAATTAATAAAAATCCTTCGTCAATCCAGTAAGACAAGGTGCTCCATAATTTATGTTATAAGGTCAGTTAAGTCAGTCAGTAATAATTGGAAACAATGCTTGTCAGTCATAAATAAAAACAACAAGTCTCTTGTTGTTTATGTAAACAAAAAATCGCCCAGTTTGATAAAAAATCTGTCTTCTTGCTCAAAATAAAATCAATGGTCATTTACTTCTCACTTCCAGTGGTTTTTGTCTTTCATTCTCTATGTATTTTGTATTGTGCAACATTTTATTCTTATGTTCCAGTCTATTATTTTTTTGCATTTTCAATTTTGCATTTAGAATTGCAAATCAATTGGTATTAGAGCTTGGATCTAAGTCAACTTCTACTCAGCCATGAAATTCAGAAGAGAGGCCACACAACAATTTTTTTTCTTAGAGCAAGATGTCCTTCTCAAGACTTCCAATACACCCTCCTCATGTCCTCCAACACATTCATCTTTCACCATTCTCCAGACACCCTCTTCAAGGTACCGAGTGCCTTCTCAGTGCGCTCATGAGTTCAGTGATTCTTAGTGCAACATCTAGTGACAGATCGACATCCGTGGTGAATAAAATTTATGTCGTCGCGAAGAGAGTCGTCTATAGAGGATTCTTCATCCACTGCCACGACTCCAATTCAGGATTAAACGATGGTTCTCCAGGAGCTACTCTATCTGCAACAATGCAGAGCTCCAACACCTATTCAACTTGATACATACTTCCAATTACCAAAGTTTGCGGGAAAAATGAATGGCGAGAATGTCGAATCTTGGCTTCGCAGTCTTTCCACATACTTATGTACATGTTCTAAGATGATAGAAGACATGAAGCTTTAGATCTTCGGTCTGCAACTTGAGGGAATTGTGCAAACATGGTGGAACACTCAACTGGATAATTATTCCTGGGTCATGGACATAGGCGACCCGATCGAGACACAAAGACCACACATTATGGCGTGGGATGGATTCTTCCAGGCTCTCAGAGAGCGCTTCTACCCACCGGGATATCGCCAAAACCTCCTCGCCATATGGTTGCAACTCTGACAACTTACCAATCAGTCCGTCTAGGGATACATCGACATATTTTGCAAATTGTGCATCTAGCTATACATTGATGACCCAAAAGAGGTATTAGTTATAAAATTCAATTATGGTTTATTAATGCATCTCCACCATGAAGTTGATTTGTTTGAGAGTTCTTCCTTGGACAAGGCCTTTCTTCGGGCCTTTGTCATCAAGCATAGAGTGGCTCCTTGAATCCTCTCACCCCAACCCAGATATGACCCTTCTACTGTTGGCCCTTCTCAGGTTACCCCTATCGCCACCTCCACACCTCGAACGATGTCCTAGTGTACCTTCCACAAGACCAACTCACATGCTTCTTCCAATTGTTAGGCACTTCAGAACCTTTGCCCCAACAAAAATCTTTTTGCAGAGGTCGCTCAGTTTGATTCCACTGACCCTCCTAAAGTCGTTTCTCTCTAAAATCATATAGAAGTTGACCCATATTTAAGTTTGATGACCAATAATGAACATGACACCTCTTATGTGCCCCTGTTTACCCACAATTGTCAAATTAAGCACGAATTGACTACTCTCATCCTAGATAATAGAAGCCAAAAGAGCCTCATCACCCAGGACTTGGTCCAACACTTACAACTCCCAACTACTCCGCACCCTAAACCATATATGCTCAGATGGGTACAAAAGGAAGCCTCACACCTCACTGTCTCCCGGTGTTGTGCGGTAACCTTCGTTATTGTCCCTTTCCGGGATATGGCGATGTGTGATGTTTCTCCTTTAGATTGTGTTGACCTGTTACTTGGAATCCCCTACCAACAAGCCTGGAACATTGTTTATCATGTGAAATTCCATAAATACCACCTATAACATGAGGGACACACCTATGTTCTCACCTCCTCTACCCCTCACTCCACACATCCTCTAACCCGACAAGCAACCATTAAGAAAGTAAATCTGAACAAATATGTTTCAATGTGTTTGGTTCACCCCATTGAACCAAACCATCTGACGAACCCAACACCTCAGGACATGGCTCCCCCACTCCCATAAGTTGTCAATGCCTTTCCCCAACCCATATGACTGCCCCTGCCTTGCTCTATTGAGCACACCATTGATCTCATTCCAACCTGACCAACTTCGGAATTCATGCCCTACTCCACCTTCATCTTTTCCTTATGCATCTCCAACATTTCTTATGCCAAAACAAGTTTTTGTTCCAGTAGTCTCCGCCAGCGAGTTATGTACTCCAACACAAGTGCCAACATATTATAATAATTTTCCTGGCAGTTCCTCTTTTGACAAACATATTGTTGAGAAATATTCAACCAAACAAAATTCATACAAATGCAGTATAGTGGGGAACAATCATATGCAGAGGCATCCCTTCTTAGTTGGAGTAGTTAATCAGACAAGGTGTATTGGACACACTTGTTGTTCTTCCAGGGAGCTTGTATTTAAGGGAAATGTTGAGGCAGATAATGAAGCGTTGGTTGATCAGTACCGAGTGGTATTTTCACATCAACAACAAGAACAACACTCAACACAACGTTATACCCACACTTTCACTTAGTGCCATCTTTAGGTAGCCATTGCATTACCAACTACACTAGAGCGTGCAAAACAAAGGCCTCATAAAATTCACACGTCGGTGTTCTTTCACCCAAAATCTCATGTGTGGATCTTGCAGGACAAACATAGATTCAGAGGAAAACATCATCAGTTTCACCCATTTAGATATTATCCCGACATAGATCGAGAAATCATTGGAGAGAATGTAGTACAAATTTCCTCATTTGTTGGTGGAAGCGGGGATGCTTCTGAATATAAACAGGGAAGAATTGGGCCACCAGAGAGGGTGTCCATCTTCCTTCGCCAGTCAACATGAGGACGTATAACATTTTCCTAATAAATAATTAGCATGTTAGTTCCGTCAGACAATTAATTAATAAAAAGCCTTCGTCGGTCTAGTAAGACAAGGTGCTCCGTAATTTATGTTAGAAGGTCAGTTAAGCCAGTTAGTAATAATTGGAAACAACGCTTGTAAGTCAGAAATAAAAACAAGTCTCTTGTTGTTGATGTAAACAAAAAATCATCCAGATTGATAAAAAAAGTGTCTTCTTGTTGAAAATACAATCAATGGTCATTTACTTCTCACTTCTAGTGGTTTTTCTCTTTAATTCTCTGTGTATTTTGTATTTTGCAACATTTTATTCTTGTGTGCCAGTCTATTATGTTGTTTCATTTTCAATTTTGCATATAGAATTGCGGATTAAGAAACCTAGATCCATCCATAGTATGAATTAATCCTTCAGAATTTGTTGCAATATTAATGCCTAAACTACTCTCTTCGAGAACCAGGAAATACTACCGCACTATTTGATAAGCATGCCCTACAAAATAGTCTTAAGCAATACATGGCACACAAAAGCAAAGCAAAATAAAGAAGAGTTGGGAGACAGATATATCTATTATCTGATCACTTCAATAGGCAGATGAGAGAACAACCCAAATAAAATACTCAAAAGTTATTAAAGGCCCCGACCCAATTCAGTCAGATGAGAAAACAACCCCAAGAAATCCTCAAAATTCATTAGAAACCCAATTAATCATACTAGCATTGATCCAGTCCTTTACTTCTAATGCATTTGCATTTCAGGTAGCACAATAATTTTCCAAATTATAGGTTATACTTATATTCACATATCTATTAAAGTGAGCATTACTTGAATCACCCTTGAAAGTGCAATTGCCAAATTTGTATATCACTCCCAAACTTTTTAGAAATACTGATCAGCCATTACAGTCTTATTCTAGCTCATACAATTTTGAGCATGTCTTGTTAACATAAAAAGAATCAAGAAATAAAAAAAGAAATGAAATGCACGCTTAACTAGTGACTTTGATTTTGTTTAAAAATAATAGACGATTCCATGTTTCTTCTTGAATCACCCTTGCAATTGCAATTGCCAAGTTTGTATCACTGCAATTACCAAATTTGTATATCGTTTGACTAAAGTTTAAAGATTTGAAATAGTTAAAGTTTAAAGGTTTTAGAAAATTGTTTTAGTTTACAATTTTTTATATTTTCTATATTGATTATAAAATTTAAAGGGAGTAGGATTTGCACACCTTCCACATCATAAATAAGAAGATTTTATATACCAATTTGATATGCTTGACAGTAATCTTAATTTAGATTATTATTATTATTAGAAAATATATTATTATTTTTAATAATTATTAATTTGTATATATTTTTTAATTTTTTTCTATATAGAAAATTATAAAGTTTTAGATTTTTTTAATTATTATTTAATAGAGTTAAAATTCTTTTGAATTCATTAACTTATTAAAAAATGCATTTTTTGTGGCAAAAATTTATTGCTATTTATTCATGTTATTTAGGGGATTGTGATTAATTTTTAGTTATTTGATTATAAAACATTATTAAATAAGCGATTGATTAATCAATTATAAGGCATACAAGGATACAAGGATTAGAAGATGGGGTTTAATACATGTTCAGGAGATAACTAAGGGTAATTAATGAGTACCCCACAGTGTTAGCATAGCTAGCAAGGCGAGAGAGTTAACAACTTACCCCGACGAAGTCACCAAGCTTAGAGACTTTCGACTCCGACCTTTAGACACTTACCTTATAGGAGTAATGTCTATTTACAAACAAGTATAAATAACTTACACCTAACCCGATGTTTGCAAGTATAAGTTTGAACAAATGTGGAATGCATTAAACTCTCCCCTGATAAGAATTTGGGTTGATGCAGATTCAGTTATTCAAGATGGTTAGGACTCCGAGAAATCGAGGCTGAGGGGCATCGTCACAAGGACCACCAACGTTGGCGTTGCCACTACCATCACCTGAATTAGCTCTCATTGTGCGCTCCTTAGAGGCTATTAATGAGACATTAAAGGGATGCCATTCAACAGATGTCGAAGTGGAACCCCCATCATCTGCAGTAGGTAACCTTGAAGTGTTTAGGGACTAAGAGGGAGGGCCTCCACCAGGGGACATCATCAGATAACTACAGAAGATCAAACTCCCGGAGTTTGCTGGGGGTCGTGCAAGTGAACGTGCAGAGGCATGGTTGGAAGGAATGATGTGATGTTTCACCTTAAGAGACTATGCTTCCACATTATTATCGGGTAAATCGGTGAATGCAGACATAGACTAATCCCCCTAGATCCACCTGGATCTAGAACAAAACACGTCAGGACATGGCACTTTCCCTAGGCTCTAATCATCGAATCTACTATCGAACAAAAGATGAGAGACATACCTTCAAGTGTCGCTTCCTTATGTCTTTGTTGTTCCTGTTTCGCTCCAGTGCTCTTGTGATACTGATCCTGCAGTGAGACACAAACCAACCAAAGTGAAAGAAAAAAGAGTATATTCAATGACAACCTATGCATATGATCAAGGAATTATGCAATAAAATAAATATAATTCTATAGGAAAGAAGCATTATATATGGTGAAGTTAATATAATGAATAAGATAAAGGCATGGCTCTAAGGTTTGCTAGCTTTCTTGGTTAAGGGTTTCCAAGGTAAATATGTATGTATTGTGTGTGTGCCATTGTTGTTATTTCTATTTTAATTAAGAACATATATGCATTGTTTCACTTCAAAGGTTTAAATACAACTAAAACATTGGATAAGAAGTTAGTGTGTCAAAGAGAGTTGAAGGTAAAATATGGTCACTAGAAGGGTTGTCATCGACACCTATAAAGAGTGGGATATTCCCACTCCTAACCTAACTCAACCTATCAGTTGACTCCTTAATGATTGGATGAAAGAATATCAAAGGGGCTATATTCAATTGTGAAAGAAAGCATGGTGAGGGGCATATGTGTGGTGAGAGGAAATTGTTATACATAGATTGTGAAGAGGAAGAAGAACAAAAACTAGAACCATCTTAAGATCTATAGCCATATGAGACTAGTCTAACCATATCTTGTCATGCTTTGGCCAACATTAGCACCTCTCAAAACCTCAAGATAGAATGACATATCAAGAAAAAAAGGTAACAATGGTGGTTGATTGTGGTAGTGCCCATAGCTTCATTAAGTTACCATAAATTAGACAAACTTCTCAATTTATTTACATAATTAGCACCAAAGTTCCAAGTAATGATTGTAGATGGGGGTTACATGAAGTGTTCAAGTTCCATAGTCAGGACAAAGTAATCATGGTGATTGTTTAATACCTCTCATCTTTCTCAAGACATCATCTAGGGTTGGTTTATCCTCCATGGCCTCAGTATCTAATTCTTGTATGAATCTTGTCCATAGTTGATCCGGATTTACGAGGGAACGAAATGAAATAAAGAAATATGACAAAAACACAGAGATACAATAATACTCAATTTATATTAATGAATGGAATATACAGGAACTATAAAAATGAAAAGTGAAATGAACTCGCTAGAATGGTGGAAGCTTATCTATGAGAAGAGATGTGACGACTACATGCATTCGTAAGAAGTGATTACAATGAGGCCAAAATGTCTTTTAACATAAAGTATCAACCAAAAAACCTTAAATATCCAAAACCCTAACCCCAAAAGATGAAACTCCAAAAGGTTTGTGGGCCCTGATGTGGTAAGTTGATACGTCAACTTCTCACGGGAATGAATTTTACATATGATCTCTATTTGGGGAACTTGGTAGCCTCTTGAAAATGTCTAGCCGAGAAGTACACATTTTGAATAGCCCAATATATGTCTTCATCAATATAATGGGCTCTTTCACACCAAAAAAACGTCATTTGGGGCCTCAAAATGACCTCAGAAGTTCATGATCCAAAAAAACCCATAGAAAATTGCCAAGGTGGAAATTGTGTTTTGAGCCAATGGAATATGTGGATGGACATCGATGTCCACTTGGATCAATCCTCCCCCCTAGGAATCAATGGTGTTCATTGCGTTGAGTACCCCCATCAAATGGGGAAACTTCTATTGAACTCGACGCTTGGTGAACCACTTTCCTTGGTGCGGTAGTTGACCTACTTTGACAACCTGATACAGTTGGATCTTCTATTGATGAGTGCCCTTAACCTATGTGTCCATGATTCGATCAATTATTGTTTGTTCCATGCAGTCAAGGTTGAGCTATGTAGGTGTCAATTGCTTTTCCACCTTTGATGTGTTCAATAGTGGTGGAAAATATGGTCAAATGAGGTCCACATTGAATGTTGGGTGCAAGCCAAGGAAGGGTGGAATGATTAACTCAAAATCATTGTTTCCCATAGTGATATTTTGGTGATGGTGTAAGGTCCATAGTGAAGTGGACGTAGATTTCGATGGGGTCATGAAAGGCACTCTTTCTACAAATGCAACCAAACCTTGTCTCCCACCTAAAACTTGTGTGGAACCTGATGTTGATAATGGTGTTGTTTGTAATTAGCATTGGCTTTTTCTAAAATATCATGGACCCATTAGTAGATGTGTTGAATCCGTTCAATGAATTCGGTGGATTTGTCAACCTCAGATTGAGCATGGGAAGATTCTACTTATGTGGACTCAAGGGGCAGTGCTACATCAATGGGGCCCAATGGTTGAAATCCTGGGCCCACCTGAAAATGGATGTGGTAGGTTGAGTTATGGAGGGATCTGTTGTAGTTGTGTTGAAAATAAGGAAGCATTTCATCCCATGTCTATGGATGCTTGGAGTTGTACATTCGTAAGATATGCACTAGCATTCTATTCACGACCTGTATCTATCCATTAGTTTGGGGGTGGAAGGTAGTGGATTTGGTGACCTTGGTGTCTAGCAGTAACTAGAGGCTTGACTAGAATGTACCCACACGCGCTCGAATAAGAGATTGGATGTGGACTCAGTTGTGATACTCTTCTTGTAGGCTGTCAGAATTGTCGTCTTAGAGAATTGATCAGCAACCACAAAGACACGGTCATTTTCATGCTTGGTTGAGGGGACACCTAACATGTAGTCCATCGAGATGGATTCCGAGGGCATGTTGGGCGTAGGCATAAGTGTGTAAAATCCTTGTTTTTTAATTTCTATCTTGGCGATGGAGTAGGTAGTGTGGATCTAATATACTTACTAACATCATGTTGAATCTTTGGCCAATAGAAATTATTTTGTAGTATCGTCGATGTCTTCTCCACGCCAAAGTGTCCCACCACCCAAATGTAGTGGGCTTCCCAAATAAGCCTTGCACGCTCTCTTGAAGGAACATATAGATAAACTTTATGGCATAACAATCCATCTTGAAGATGAAATTCTACAATGGTCATGCTTGTTCCCAACATCTGGTAGTTTCTAGCAAATTCGAGATCACTTTCATAGAGTTGTGACCACCCATAGGTCTCATGCTCACAAGAGTCGAGCACTATGGTTAGTGTTGCAACTAGAGGTCGATTGAGGAAGTAATGGCGTGATTGGTGCTCCCTTTCTTATATTTAATGTTGAGGTGAAATTGTTGCAAGTATGTGGACCACTTTTGATGACAATCATTCTATAATTTTCCTTGTGTTTACATGAACTACAAATTCTTGTGATTTGTATGAATGATTGTCTCCTTCCCTAGAATGTAATGCTTCCATTAGCGACAGGATTGTATAATGGAATACATCTCTTTGTCATAGGTGGGGTACTTACAGACAACATCTGAGTGTGTCTCACTATGATTAGACCATCGAATGATCGTTCGGAGTGAGAACGACACCAATAGTGTAGTTTGAATCATCTATCTCAATCTCAAAATGTTGTTGCAGATCGAGTAAGGTGAGCACCGAGGTTGAGCATAAACGATGTTTCATATCGTCAAATGTTTTTTGTTGTGACCTAGCCCACACAAATTTGGATTTGCAACCACCCTTGGTCACTTGGTTGAGGGGCCATGCAATATGAGAGAACCCCAACACAAATCTGCGATAGAAGTTGGAAAGGCCTAACAAGATCTGAAGCTCGGTTAATGTTGT
>JASDQU010014016.1:27144-37844 GCA_032191745.1 Picea mariana | reverse complement strand
TTATTATTATTATTATTATTATAATTAATATTAATATTATAATTAATATTAATTATCTTTTACATTTATTATTAAGGTGGGGCCGACCTGTACCCTTTACACAACAATTAGGGTTACATGTAGGTCTGACTCTTGAACAGTACATAGCAAAGGATCTGATACACCCACTAGTGCTCATCCACTAGGGGCACATCCATAGGGATGTCATAGCTCTGATTCAATGCATTACACAGAAGAACCAGGTCTTCACACGTTCACCTGTGCTCGTCCACAGAAACGTCCACTCTACAGATTTTCTTTCCCACTGCCACCGACAGGAGAATCATCTGGAGTCTTCTTGTCAACTCTGCTGCTCAGAGGAGGCTAATACATCATCTTCATTTATGTTCTCATGATGATGCACCCAACACTTTGGGATTTCACACGTTCACCTTGTGCTCAACCATAGGAATGTCCTAACTCAATAGATCACTTTTCCACTGGATAATCATTTGGAGTTCTTCTCAAGTCTCTGAATGGAGGAGGTCATCTCTACGTTCCCAGCTCTGTCTCAGGCAGGAACCACGTACCCTTCTTAGGGGATTTCTCTCAGGTTTGTAAGATGAGAGAAAGACTTCACATAGCTGCAATGATCCACACCTCATAGGTTTGAAAGCTGGAGAATGACTCACATAGATGCAATCATCAACAGTCTTTGCGTGAAAACACGAAAGTAAAGGTAATGTTTTATAAAAATTATCATTAAATCTTTTGAAACCAAGATAAAATTACGTGTTGCATTGTTTCAAGTACTGCCACTTTTGTAGTACTCTTTCTTTATATTTGTTATAATATGTTTAAGCACTTTGTGGGATGCAAAAGGTTTGATATCCTTTCGATTTTGGAAAAACTCTTCATTATCCTGCTCTGTAGCCAAACCTTGGCTTGTTACAATATTTATTGGTGAGAAAGAATCCCCTGCATGGATTCTTGCACAATGGATTCACTCACCGCATTGTTGTTTCTGCTATTGAGGGTCTTGTATTTTATGTTGTTGAAAAAAGTAGTAAGGATTCATTCCTCTTGGTTGTAAACAAAATTTGTTTTGAAATTCTTTTAGGAACTTCAAATGCAATGACTCGTTGCAATTTGAAGTAATAATGTAAAAGTTTTTCAATGAACATAAATATTCTTTAGACAAGCCAACTGCCATTGAATAATGTGAATCCCTTTGCATCAATGATACCGAGTGTCTTTCCCATATTCGAGGAAATATGAATAGAGATCGGTGTAATAAACATCATATACTAAATACTTCTACTTATTCAAATTCCAAAGCAAGGATATTAAACATTGACACTAGAATGATACAACAAGCAAATTTATTGTAAACGATATGAGATTACTCACCATTATTACCAACAACAGTACCATCGTTCTTCGACCTCCTCCTCCTTTGAGAAAGATGGAGATCATTTGCAACCTCACCATGTAGTCTGTCATAACCTATGCTTCCAAATTTTCACATGACACATCTGGTGTTGCATTTTCTGCATTGATAACAAGCCCCATCTCTTCAATTATAGAAATGGGCCACCATAGAAGGCACCCATCTTCCTTCGCCAGTCAGCATGAGGTGTATAACAATTTCCTAATAAATAATTAGCCCTCATGTAGTTAATTAATAAAAATCCTTCATCAATCCAGTAAGACAAGGTGCTCCATAATTTATGTTATAAGGTCAGTTAAGTTAGTCAATAATAATTGGAAACAATGCTTGTCAGTCATAAATAAAAACAACTAGTCTCTTGTTGTTGATGTAAACAAAAAATCCCCCAGTCTGATAAAAAATGTGTCTTCTTGCTGAAAATACAATCAATGGTCATTTACTTCTCACTTCCAGTGGTTTTTCTCTTTCATTCTCTATGTATTTTGTATTGTGCAACATTTTATTCTTATGTTCTAGTCTAATATTTTTTTGCATTTTCAATTTTTCATATATAATTGCAAATCAATTGGTATTAGAGCTTGGATCCAAGTCAACTTCTGCTCAGCCATGAAATTCAGAAGAGAGGCCACACAACAATTTTTTTTCTTAGAGCAAGACATCCTTCTCAATATTTCCAATACACCCTCCTCATGTCCAACAAATTCATCTTTCACCATTCTCCAGATACCCTCTTCAAGGTACCAAGTGCCTTCTCAGTGCGCTCATGAGTTCAGTGATTCTCAGTGCAACGTCTAGTGATTGATCGACATCCACGGTGAATAAAATTTATGTCGTCGCAAAGAGAGTCATCTATAGAGGATTCTTCATCCACTGCCATTGCTCCAATTCAGGATTAAACGATGGTTCTCCAGGAGCTACTCTATCTGCAACAATGTAGAGCTCCAACACCCATTCAACTTGATACACACTTCCAATTACAGAAGTTTGCGGGAAAAATGAATGGTGAGAATGTCGAATCTTGGCTTCGCAGTCTTTCCACATACTTATGTACATGTTCTGAGATGACAGAAGACATGAAGCTTCAGATCTTCGGTCTGCAACTTGAGGGAATTGTGCAAACATGGTGGGACACTCAACTGGATAATTATTCCTAGGTCATGGATATAGGCGACCCGATCGAGACACAAACACCACACATTACAGCGTGAGATGGATTCTTACAGGCTCTCAGAGAGCGCTTCTACCCACCAGGATATCACCAAAACCTCCTCGCCAAATGGTTGCAACTCCGACAACTTACCAATCAGTCTGTCTAGGGATACATCGACATCTTTTGCAAATTGTGCATCTAGCTGCACATTGATGACCCAAAAGAGGTACATTAGTTATAAAATTCAATTATGGTTTATTAATGCATCTCCACCATGAAGTTGATTTGTTTGAGAGTTATTCCTTGGACAAGGGCTTTCTTCGGGCCTTTGTCATCAAGCGTAAAGTGGCTCCTTGGATCCACTCACCCCAACCCAGATATGACCCTTCTACTACTGGCCCTTCTTAGGTTACCCCTATCGCCACCTCCACACCTCGAACGACGCCCTAGTGTACCTTCCACAAGACCAACTTGCATGCTTCTTCCAATTGTTAGGCACTTCAAAACCTTTGCCCCAACAAAACTCTTTTTGCAGAGGTCACTCAGTTTGATTCCACTGACCCTCCTAAAGTCGTTTCTCTCGAAAATCATACAGAAGCTGACCCATCTTTAAATTTGATGACCAACAATGAACATGACACCTTTTGTGTGCCCCTGCTTACCCACAATTGTTAAATTAAGCAAGAATTGACTACTCTCATCCTAGATAATGGAAGCCAAAAGAACCTCATCACCCAGGACTTGGTCCAACACTTACAACTCCCAACTAATCCGCACCCTAAACCATATCAACTCAGATGGGTACAAAAGGAAGCCTCACACCTCACTGTCTCCTAGTGTTGTGCGGTAACCTTCGTTATTGGCCCTTTCCGGGATATGGTGGTGTGTGATGTTTCTCCTTTAGATTGTGTTGACCTGTTACTTGGAATCCCCTACCAACAGGTCTGGAATGTTGTTATCATGTGAAATTCCATAAATACCACCTATAACATGAGGGACACACCTATGTTCTCACCTCCTCTACCCCTCACTCCACACATCCTCTAACCAAACAAGCAGCCATTAAGAAAGTAAATCTGAACAAATATGTTTCATTGTGTTTGGTTCGCCCCATTAAACCAAACCATCTGACCAACCCAACACCTCAGGACATGGCTCCCCCACTCCCAGAAGTTGTCAATGCCTTTCCCCAACCCATATGACTGCCCCCGTCTTTCTCTATTGAGCACACCATTGATCTCATTCCAACCTGACCAACTTCAGAATTCATGCCCTACTCCACCTTCATATTTTCCTTGTGCATCTCCAACATTTCTTATGCCAAAACAAGTTTTTGTTCCAGTAGTCTCCGTCAACAAGTTATGTACTCCAACACAAGTGCCAACATATTATAACAATTTTCCCGGCAGTTCCTCTTTTGACAAACATATTGTTGAGAAATATTCAACCAAACAAAAATCTTACAAATGCAGTATAGTGGGGAAAAATCACATGCAGAGGCATCCCTTCTTAGTTGGAGTAGTTAATCAGACAAGGTGTATTGGACACACTTGTTGTTCTTCCAGGGAGCTTGTATTTAAGGGAAATGTTGAGGCAGATAATGAAGCGTTGGATGATCAGTACCGAGTGGTATATGCACATCAACAACAAGAACAACACTCAACACAACGTTATACCCACACTTTCGCTTAGTGCCATCTTCAGGTAGCTGCTGCATTACCAACTACACTAGAGCATGCAAAACAAAGGCCTCATAAAATTCACACGTCGGTCTTCTTTCACCCAGAAGCTCGTGTGTGGATCTTGTAGGACAAACACCGATTCAGAGGAAAACATCATTAGTTGCACCCATTCAAATATTATCCCGACATAGATCAAGAAATCATTGGAGAGAATGTAGTACAAATTTCCTCATTTGTTGGCGGAAGCGGGGATGCTTCTGAATCTAAACAGGGAGAAATTGGGCCACCAAAGAGGGCGTCCATCTTCCTTCGCCAGTCAACATGAGGACATATAACATTTTCCTAATAAATAATTAGCATGTTAGTTCCGTTAGACAATTAATTAATAAAAAGCCTTCGTCAGTCCAATAAGACAAGGTGCTCCGTAATTTATGTTAGAAGGTCGGTTAAGTCAGTTAGTAATAATTGGAAACAACGTTTGTAAGTCAGAAATAAAAACAACAAGTCTCTTGTTGTTGATGTAAACAAAAAATCACCCAGACTGATAAAAAAGGTGTCTTCTTGCTGAAAATACAATCAATGGTCATTTACTTCTCACTTCTAGTGGTTTTTCTCTTTAATTCTCTGTGTATTTTGTATTGTGCAACATTTTATTATTGTGTGCCAGTCTATTATGTTGTTGAATTTTCAATTTTGCATATAGAATTATGGATCAAGAAACCTAGATCCATCCATGGTATGATTTAATCCTTCAGAATTTGTTACAATATTAATGCCTAAACTACTCTCTTCGAAAACCAGGGAAATACTACCGCACTATTTGATAAGCATGCCCTACAAAATAGTCTTAGGCAATGCATGGCACACAAAAGCAAAGCAAAATAGAAAAGAGTTGGGAGACATATATATCTATTATCTAATCACTTCAATAGGCAAATGAGAGAACAACCCAAAGAAAATACTCAAAAGTTATTAGAGGCCCCGACCCAATTCAATCAGATGAGAAAACAACCCCAAGAAAATCCTCAAAATTCATTAGAAACCCAATTCATCATACTAGCATTCATCCCAGTCCTTTACTTCTAATGCATTTGCATTTCAGGTAGCATAATAATTTTCCAAATTATAGGTTATACTTATATTAACATATCTATTAAAGTGCGCATTACTTGAATCACCCTTGAAAGTGCAATTGCCAAATTTGTATAACCCTTGAAAGTGCAATTGCCAAATTTGTATATCACTCCCAAATTTTTTAGAAATAATGATCAGCCATTACAGTCGTATTCTAGCTCATACAATTTTGAGCATGTCTTGTTAGCATAACAAGAATCAATAAATAAAAAAAGAAATGAAATGCACGCTTAACTAGTAACTTTGATTTTGTTTAAAAATAATAGACGATTCCATGTTTCTTCTTGAATCACCCTTGCAATTGCAATTGCCAAGTTTGTATCACTGCAATTACCAAATTTGTATATTGTTTGACTAAAGTTTAAAGATTTGAAGTAGTTAAAGTTTAAAGGTTTTAGAAGATTGTTTTAGTTTACAATTTTTTAATTTTTCTATATTTTTTATACTGATTATAAAATTGAAAGGGAGTAGGATTTACACACCTTCCACATCATAAATAAGAAGATTTTATATACCAATTTGGTATGTTTTTACAGTAATTTTAAATTTAGATTATTATTATTATTAGAAAATATATTATTATTTTTAATAATTATTAATTTGTATTTTTTTTTTCTATATAGAAAATTATAAAGTTTTAGATTTTTTTAATTATAATTTAATAGAGTTAAAATTCTTTTGAATTCATTAATTTATTAAAAAATGTATTTTTTTGGCAAAAATTTATTGTTATTTATTAATGTTATTTAGGGGATTGTGATTAATTTTTAGTTATTTGATTATAAAACATTATTAAATAAGCGATTGATTAATCAATTATGAGGCATACAAGGATACAAGGATTAAAAGATGGGGTTTAATACATGTTCAAGAGATAGCTAAGGGTAATTGACGAGTACCCCACAGTGCTAGCATAGCTAGCAAGGCAAGAGAGTTAGCAGCTTACCCCAACGAAGTCACCAAACTTAGAGACTTTTGACCCCAACCTTTAGCCACTTACCTTATAGGAGTAATGTCTATTTACAAACAGGTATAAAGAACTTATGCCTAACCCGATGTTTATAAGTATAAGTTTGAACAAATGTGGAATGCATTAAACTCTCCCCCGGTAAGCATTTGGGTTGATGCAGATTCAGTTATTCAAGATGGTTAGGACTCCAGGAAATCGAGGCCGAGGGGCATCGTAACAAGGACCACCAACGTTGGCACTGCCACCACCATCACCTGAATTAGCTCTCATTGTGCGCTCCTTAGAGGCTATTAATGAGACATTAAAGGGATGCCATTCAACAGATGTCGAAGTGGAACCCCCACCATCTGCAGTAGGTAACCCTGAAGTGTTTAGGGACTAAGAGGGAGGGCCTCCACCAGGGGACATCATCAGATAACTACAAAAGATCAAACTCCCAGAGTTTGCTGGGGGTCATGCAAGTGAACGTGCAGAGGCATGGTTGGAAGGAATGATGTGATGTTTCACCTTAAGAGACTATGCTTCCACATTATTATCGGGGAAATCAGTGAATGCAGACATAGACTAATCCCCCTAGATCCACCTGGATCTAAAACAAAACACGACAGGACATGGCACTTTCCCTAGGCTCTAATTATCGAATCTACTATCGAACAAAAGATGAGAGACATACCTTTAAGTGTCGCTTCCTTATGTCTTTGTTGTTCCTGTTTCGCTCCGGTGCTCTTGTGATACTGATCTTGCAGTGAGACACAAACCAACCAAAGTGAAAGAAAAAAGAGTATATTCAATGACAACCTATGCATATGATCAAGGAATTATGCAATAAAATAAAGATAATTCTATAGGAAAGAAGCATTGTATATGGTGAAGTTAATATAATGAATAAGATAAAGGCATGGCTCTAAGGTTTGCTAGCTTTCTCGGTTAAGGGTTTCCAAGGTAAATATGTATGTATTGTGTGTGTGCCATAGTTGTTATTTCTATTTTAATTAAGAACATATATGCATTGTTTCACTTCAAAGGTTTAAATACAACTAAAACCTTGGATAAGAAGTTAGTGTGTCAAAGAGAGTTGAAGGTAAAATATGGTCACTAGAAGGGTTGTCATCGACACCTATAAAGAGTGGGATATTCCCACTCCTAACCTAACTCAACCTATCAGTTGACTCCTTATGATTGGATGAAAGAATATAAAAGGGGCTATATTCAATTGTGAAAGAAAGCATGGTGAGGGGCATATGTGTGGTGAGAGGAAATTGTTATGCATAGATTGTGAAGAGGAAGAAGAACAAAAACTAGAACCATCTTAAGATCTATAGCCATATGAGACTAGTCTAACCATATCTTGTCATGCTTTGGCCAACATTAGCACCTCTCAAAACCTCAAGATAGAATGACATATCAAGAAAAAAAGGTAACAATGGTGGTTGATTGTGGTAGTGCCCATAGCTTCATTAAGTTACCATAAATTATACAAACTTCTCAATTTATTTACATAATTAGCACCAAAGTTCCAAGTAATGATTGTAGATGGGGGTTACATGAAGTGTTCAAGTTCCATAGTTAGGACAAAGTAATCATGGTGATTGTTTAATACCTCTCATCTTTCTCAAGACATTATCTAGGATTGGTTTATCCTCCATGGCCTCAATATCTAATTCTTGTATGAATCTTGTCGATAGTTTATCCGGATTTACGAGGGAACGAAATGAAATAAAGAAATATGACAAAAACACAGAGATACAATAATACTCAATTTATATTAATGAATGGAATATACAGGAACTATAAAATGAAAAGTGAAATGAACTCGCTAGAATGGTGGAAGCTTATCTATGAGAAGAGATGTGACGGCTACATGCATTCGTAAGAAGTGATTACAATGAGGCCAAAATGTCTTTTAACATAAAGTATCAACCAAAAAACCTTAAATATCCAAAACCCTAACCCCAAAAGATGAAACTCCAAAAGGTTTGTGGGCCCTGATGTGGTAAGTTGATACGTCAACTTCTCATGGGAATGAATTTTACATACGATCTCTGTTTGGGGCACTTGGTAGCCTCTTGAAAATGTCTATCCAAGAAGTACACATTTTGAATAGCCCAATATATGCCTTCATCAATATAATGGGCTCTTTCGCACCAAAAAAACGTCATTTGGGGCCTCAAAATGACCTCAGAAGTTCATGATCCAAAAAAACCCATAGAAAATTTCCAAGGTGGAAATTGTGTTTTGAGCCAATGGAATATGTGGATGGCCATCGATGTCCACTTGGATCAATCCTCCCCCCTAGGAATCAATGGTGTCCATTGCGTTGAGTACCCCCATCAAATGGGGAAACTTCTATTAAACTCGACGCTTGGTGAACCACTTTCCTTGGTGCAGTAGTTGACCTACTTTGACAACCTGATACAGTTGGATCTTCTATTGATGAGTGCCCTTAACCTATGTGTCCATGATTCGATCAATTATTGTTTGTTCCATGCAGTCAAGGTTGAACTATGTAGGTGTCAACTGCTTTTCCACCTTTGATGTGTTCAATAGTGGTGGAAAATATGGTCAAATGAGGTCCACATTGAATGTTGGGTGCAAGCCAAGGAAGGGTGGAATGATTAACTCAAAATCATTGTTTCCCATAGTGATATTTTGGTGATGGTGTAAGGTCCATAGTGAAGTGGACGTAGATTTCAATGGGGTCATGAAAGGCACTCTTTCTACAAATGCAACCAAACCTTGTCTCCCACCTAAAACTTGTGTGGAACCCGATGTTGATAATGGTGTTGTTTGTAATTAGCATTGGCTTTTTCTAAAATATCATGGACCCATTGGTAGATGTGTTGAATCCGTTCAATGAATTCGGTGGATTTGTCAACCTCAGATTGAGCATGGGAAGATTCTACTTATGTGGACTCAAGGGGCAGTGCTACATCAATGGGGCCCAATGGTTGAAATCCTGGGCCCACCTGAAAATGGATGTGGTAGGTTGAGCTATGGAGGGATCTATTGTAGTTGTGTTGAAAATAAGGAAGCATTCCATCCCATGTATGTGGATGCTTGGAGTTGTACATTCGTAAGATATGCACTGTCATTCTATTCACGACCTGTATCTATCCATTAGTTTGGGGGTGGAAGGTAGTGGATTTGGTGACCTTGGTGTCTAGCAGTAACTAGAGGCTTGACTAGAATGTACCCACACGCGCTCAAATAAGAGATTGGTTGTGGACTCAGTTGTGATACTCTTCTTGTAGGCTGTCAGAATTGTCGTCTTAGAGAATTGATCAGCAACCACAAAGACACGATCATTTTCATGCTTGGTTGAGGGGACACCTAACATGTAGTCCATCGAGATGGATTCCGAGGGCATGTTGGGCGTAGGCATAAGGGTGTAAAATCCTTGTTTTTTAATTTCTATCTTGGCGATGGAGCAGGTAGTGTGGATCTGATATACTTACTAACATCATGTTGAATCTTTGGCCAATAGAAATTATTTTGTAGTATCGTCGATGTCTTCTCCACGCCAAAGTGTCCCACCACCCAAATGTAGTGGGCTTCCCAAATAAGCCTTGCACGCTCTCTTGAAGGAACATATAGATAAACTTTATGGCATAACAATCCATCTTGAAGATGAAATTCTACAATGGTCATGCTTGTTCCCAACATCTGGTAGTTTCTAGCAAATTCGAGATCACTTTCATAGAGTTGTGACCACCCATAGGTCTCATGCTCACAAGAGTCGAGCACTATGGTTAGTGTTGCAACTAGAGGTCGATTGAGGAAGTAATGGCGTGATTGGTGCTCCCTTTCTTATATTTAATGTTGAGGTGAAATTGTTGCAAGTATGTGGACCACTTTTGATGACAATCATTCTATAATTTTCCTTGTGTTTACATGAACTACAAATTCTTGTGATTTGTATGAATGATTGTCTCCTTCCCTAGAATGTAATGCTTCCATTAGCGACAGGATTGTATAATGGAATACATCTCTTTGTCATAGGTGGGGTACTTACAGACAACATCTGAGTGTGTCTCACTATGATTAGACCATCGAATGATCGTTCGGAGTGAGAACGACACCAATAGTGTAGTTTGAATCATCTATCTCAATCTCAAAATGTTGTTGCAGATCGAGTAAGGTGAGCACCGAGGTTGAGCATAAACGATGTTTCATATCGTCAAATGTTTTTTGTTGTGACCTAGCCCACACAAATTTGGATTTGCAACCACCCTTGGTCACTTGGTTGAGGGGCCATGCAATATGAGAGAACCCCAACACAAATCTGCGATAGAAGTTGGAAAGGCCTAACAAGATCTGAAGCTCGGTTAATGTTGT
>JASDQU010014015.1:240032-259807 GCA_032191745.1 Picea mariana | reverse complement strand
TATGAATATTCATTATTACGTAGCCAAACCGCAGTTGTTTAAAACAAAATTGTTGAACCAGATAATAGTAATTAAAGGATTTCTCAAACAATTGATTGGTTTGTTGTCTTTTATAAAAGACTAGTCTTGCTGACTGGATTGGATGCATACATAAATTACTAAAGGATGATAGTTTTGATTATTAGTACATGCACAAGACTTGTATGTACTAGCTACACATTCATTTCTTGTACATATACACTAGTATGTATGAGTTCTCTTGACTTACTTACTGATAATGTAGGTTACCTGTTATGAATGTCTGAACCAGGTTTCTTTTCCTTTGTACCATAAGACACCTTAACTTCGGGACGAAGTTTCCTGAAGGGTGGGTGTATGTAACAACCCTAGTAGAATATATACTTAGGGATTATTAAGTAAAAGATTTATTAAGTAATTAGTTTTTCCTAACATGTTAATACCTAAACAACAATTGGTCTAATGATATTAATTAAGTATTTATTAATTAATTAAAGGTTATAATTTTGATTAATTAATTAATTAATTAATTAACTACCTATTATATTCAATAACTTAGGTATTAAATTTAAAAGAAATTATATTTTTAAATTAAGCTTACGTATTTGGGAAGGGATAGGACATTAAATATAGGATAAAATAATAAATAAAGGGGATAAGGGGCATTAACTATGAAAGGATAAGATAAGGTAATAAATGGGTAGGTAGGGATGTAAATGAGGGGGAAGTTGGTGAAAGAGGAATATGGAGGGGAAGGAGGTTTACGAGGGGATCATTCTATGGGAGATTGGGGATTGATTTTGGGGCTCTCTTGGATTTGCAGAGAGGAGTTGAGTTCGGGAGTGGGAAGGTTTAGTACAGGGGCACTGGTTTGCTAGAGGTTTTGAGCACGGGGGCCAGGATATCCATATGATATCCTGGAGCTAGGTAGTTTTCCTAGTTGGCAGGAAGGATAGTAGGTTTGGGCAGTGTTTACATAGTGCAGTAGCAGTCAACAAGGCAAGCGGACAAACAGAGGGTTAGCATCAGACCCATGTATTTAAAATTATGTATTTGTTTTTATTATGTTATAAAATTTTAATATTCGTTGTTAAATTTACATGCGTATGTACTAAAATAGAAAGGAATTATTGATTTTTCATAAATCTAGTAGAAGTTACTGTATTGTTGTAGAATTGCTGGATGTTAAATTAATATGATCACTACAATTTGGTCATTTATCTCAAACCTACTATCTTTCAACATTACTCATGTTAAGAGGGAATTGAACTCAATGGCTGATCGGTTAGTTGTTTTTGCGGCCTCTGCTAATCAGAAACTTCTGCCACACATACCTAATTGTACTTTTCAATATCTATATCATCCACATATCCCTGAAAATATAGAATCATGGCAGAGCTTCCATAGAAATGAGAGCATCTGTGATTTCATTCAAAATTAACCTTATAAGCCTAAGGAAATTATATCCATGGAAGATAACAAGATTCCTATGGGCTTGACTCCTCTAGAGAGTTCATTTTCATCGAGTGATGTAGGCAATAAAGAGAAACATAAATAAGATGATTCGAAAAGGAAGGTTGGTGAAACCATATCCTTGAACATTGGAACACCCGAGTCTCCAAAGAATGTTAAAATAGGTACCCAATGTTTTGATGAAGAGAAAATGAAGTTTTCCAAACTGCTTGGCGAATTGCAATATAGTTTTTCTTGGTCTTATGAGGATCTTAATGGTTTTGATGCCCCTTTTATAAAACATGGAATTACTATCAAGGACGGCATAAAACCAGTTAGGAAAAAAAAAAGACCTATCCACCCTGCACTGGAAGCAACTATTCGAAAGGAGTTGGAAAAATAGTTGAATGTTGGGTTTATCTTTCCAGTTAAGTATTCAGAATGGGTTTCTAATTTGGATCTCGTTCGGAAAACAACTGGTCAAATCAGATTATGTGTAGATTTTCACACATTAAATTGGGCAAGAATAAAAGATTACTTTCCTCTCCCTAATATGGAAATGATTTTCCAGCAAGTTGCAGGGTCACAGATGATGTCCTTACCTGGCAGTTTTTCTGGTTACAATCAAATCAAGGTAAAAAGGGAATATAAGTATAAAACCACCTTTATTACTCATTGGGGAACTTTTTCTTATGAACATATTCCTTTTTTATTATCTAATGGAGGTGTCACATTGCAAAGGGTTTTGCAGATAGTTTTTGAGGATTTGATCGACAAGATTATTCATATCTATCTTGATTATTTAATCATGTACTCTAAAAGGCGATCAGATGTCTCAAAGTTCAAAAACTATGGATGGGTTCTTTCAATATCGCTTTTGTCCTGGGTACAAACTCTTACATTCTAAAATATGTACAAGAGCGATTGTTTTCCTACAGCACTAACGATTCTCACTTAAAATACTACGTGGAACCAACTTGAAGAGTTTAACGTTGTTTGGATTGTTTTGCATATTAGTAGTTCAGTTCTATTTTTTAGTTTTCATTATTGCTTTTCTAATTTTTCTTTCAAAATAGTTTTCAATTCTTCTTACAGTTTAGTATTTTTCATCTGTACTATTTGCATTTCTGTTGTTTTAAATTTTGCAGTTTCATTTCTGTTATGACATTTCTTGGTTTGTTATTTTTTATTTCAATTTTTGGTCAAGAATAAAATGTTGGATCAGTTCTTCCATAGTGACACTCCTGCAAGGTATTGTTAGTCAATAAAAATCAATCTTACATGGTTTTTATGATGTCCCCCCTAAAGGTATCATTGAATTTGTTATCTTCTTTCACTGTTGTCTTATGAGATAATTGGTTACTTCCCTCTTCTGCTTTCCATTTCTTCATCCATTTTGAGATTCAAAAGAGAAAGTCAAAAAAAAAATCTCCTTGAAGACAATAGAAAATTCAAGCTGGATGATTATGCATACAGGGATAAACCCCCTCATAATTAACACTTTCCATGAGTTATTCCCAAATTCTTGGTCATTTTTCCATTAAATCCGCTCACTTCGCCCTGCTGCATAATCATTATGTTTCATATCTTCTGATATGATGTTACATGGTCTGCGAAACTATACATTCTGAGTTCTTAAACTGTTGGAAACAAATTTCCTTGTGGATTCACCAGTTTGTTGATGATTAAAATCGCAATGAGGAATTTCGCCCGTAGAGTATTGCTAAAGCCTATTATTTAAACTATGTTAATATTATATGATACTAGTAGGTGGGACCCCCTTATAGACTAGAGGCTTAAATATAGTCATATCAAACATTTTTTTTTTTTTATCCTTCTTATAGGGTCTTATATGGTTGATGATATAGTCTTGGTTTCATTCTGACATCATGACAGGTGGATGATGCATTTTATGGATGTTCCATTATTCAAATCTTTATTTTTATATGAGGGGAATATATTTACAGTTTCTATGTTTAATCACATCACCATGATTTATTACCTAGATACACATGCACAAGAAATATGTTAGTAACGACATAACCAAAACAAAAGGAAGAAACTTATGAAAAAAATCCTAAAAGAAAGGGCCTATGTCCATGCTATGTTAGAAGTTATGTGCAATTAAAAATGTAAAACATGTTACTGTTAGTCCTAACTATTAAATGGATGGTTAGTGGCTATACGATTTTCATTTGAGTTATCTTGGTCACATATGATTTGGAAATGAATATGGTATGGCATAAGAAATTAGCAAGGCTTAACGTGAACGTTTTGGGTGGCGCATTTGGCAAAGAATATGTTCATAGGTTTCAATAGTTTGGAAATTGATTACATGGTTTAATGCATTAGTGAGTGTTGGCTTTCTTGTACTTCGGAATTGAACAGAAGAGGATATGGAAGTGACGTGCAGTAAATGCATGTCACTCCATACTCCCCCCATCAAGTCGTCACCCTAGTATGGTTATTTTTTCATTTCGATCTGCTAGTGGTTAAATATACAAGATTCAAGCTTGAAAAGAAAATGGTTGGTCAAATAGCCCCTTTTAAGCTATCAGTTATAGGTATTGTTCTTTTTCACCCCATCCATGAATTACGCTCTGTGTATGAATGAACAATCACTCAGTAATGCTTGGGTTTGTGTTTTCCTGAGAATTGCAGCAATGTAAATGTTTGGTTTTTCTCTCTGGAATGACTGTGTGGTTGTTCGATTTTCAAGTAAAATAATTGGCTTGGTTGAGTGTGCATTTGTTGGTTGTTTGGTCGATGAAAAAATTGATGGGTCTCTTTGGATTTTGAATGAATATGGGTATTATCACTCTATATTTTTGGTGGAGGGTTTCACTCTGTGCATCCACGTTGGTTTCTTCCTCACAGGTATGAGGGTAACCCTCTCCATTCATATTCAGAGTTCCATTTGGTTGTTGTGTATTTTCCTGGACTGCCATTTGGTCGCTATGTATTTTCCAGAGTCATTGTCATGGGTTTATTCACCTGATCGTGGACTTATTTTCATGATCTTGATATCAAGGTATCATAGAATTCGGTCTTAGGGTGGCCATTATGTAAATTTATATGCTATATGGTTGTGCCTTGGGTTATGCATCCTCACTAGCGTTATTGTTAAATGATTTGTCTCTTGAGAAACACATAGAGATTATACCTTTATGTGTTCTGGGTAATTGTCACTTTCTAGTGGACATCCACTTCTCCTCTGCAAACACAAAATGCACCATGTGCATCGGTTGTCTACCCTAACCGTCGTTGTTTCCTCTGTGGCTAAATGTTGCACCATTTCCCAAAACTAGGGTTATAAGGAACCCTATGGTTTCTACTATGCTTGTATCGAAGGGTCTTTGCTTATTGTTGATATGTTTTGAGGACCTCCAGTTCTCTGTGCGATTTATGATTGAGCACACTCTTGATCACTTCTTTATATTCGTTGTGACCGAGCTCGATTTTAATAATCCCCAACTGTTCTTACTCATGCCGTGCATATTTCTGGTTGTCAAATATTGGTTGTAAAGTGAAGTGGTTATGACAGTTGCATTGAGTACCTATCTCGTCTTTATTTGATCAAATTGGTTGAAAAATTGCGATTAGGAATGAGTAATAATTTGTAGTCAAAAGGCTGCCTCTTTTTCGTTATATTTTGAATCACCGTGTTCTACAATGGGGTGTTGATTGCAAATTGGAGAATCTTGTGTGTTTCACTAGGCCCGATCGGGATTATAGCAAGTTATGATATTGATAACTGTGTTTATTTTGTTATGGAAGCATCATGAATGTTGTAAATAATTGTATCGACAATGATGAAGCTCGGGTTTTATATTCACTATGGTTTCATTGCAATAACTTATTGGTTCATATGATGAGGAGTGTATGAAATAGGGCATGTTTTAGAAGTCTGTTCAATTTGGAAAGGGACTTGTGCATATGTTTTATTTGGTCGATTGTGAACTTATGGAAAATATATAATATTTGTATAGGGATGTATTCTGGATAGAGGTGGAGCAATGATTGTTGTGTGTTTTCTTTCGATTCTTAAAAGGAAAGGAAATAAATTAGTGGCCAAGCATTCTCTTAACATGATTTTTGAAGGTCGTTTTGATTATGATTTGATTGCAGATTGTGTCAATTGAAAATTTTTGAAGAATTTTAATGTGGAACAATTAATAGTTTTGATCCACAGTAATTATTGAATTGTTGTTGGTATGTTTTGTATTGAGTACAGAGTTATGTATATTGATTACTTGATTTATTTTATGAATGGTATTCGTTATTTCCCTTCCATTCTCTCACTTTTACGCAAAATATAATCCCCTCACCTTCCCATAATCACTATTCACTCCATGTTCTTAAAATTAAATTATAGGTCAATGTAAACTCTGTATTATAGTAGTTGAAGGATATCACAGGGATGAGTTACAATTGATTTGTTTTGTTGTTACAATAAAGTTGATTGTTTGATGATTTTTTGAGTAGTAATAATGATCTACCCCCGTTCATTTTACCAACATTCCCTCAATACAATCCCTTATATATCCCAGAACCCTTATTCACCCCCTTCTCATTAACAAGTATTAAACAATTTTATGGATTGGAGTGCATGAGTATGATGTGATGTTGAGCCAAACTTTGTTTCATATTTAAAGAGATGTCATGTATGGTTTGTTGAAGAAACTAGTTGCTAATAAGTAATGCATACATGAATGATATTTTTCAGTAGAGGTAGCCATGGACAGGGTAACAGAGGAAGAGGAAATTGGAACAGAGGGCCTAGAAGGCCAAGGTTTTCTATACATTTTGATGCAGACTCACAAGAGTTGAGACAACTATTCCAAGATGGATTTTTTAACTATATTGGACAAGGAGTGGTTCAACCTAGTGTAGAGAGGCCTCCTTTCCAAGCCCTTCATGTCCCTAGTATCCTAGTTCCCCCTCATGTCTCATTACAACTTGGAGTCCCTGAAAACGACAGATGGCAAGAGATTTTCCACCCAACAGTCTCCCAACATTGTGGCTGGCCTAATTTGTCTCTACCTACTCCTCCTCCACATATTAACCAAATTGTCCAATATTCCCCTACATAATCACCAATAGATTCTTCTCACGCAAGAAAGAGGTTAAAAACTGAAGCCCACCATGCACCTGATAAAGGAAAAGTCAATGCTTCCCCCTCCTCTCCCTCAAATGACTCTTCGAAATCTGTGTCATCCCGCATGCATTTGAGAGATGATTTATCTCACGTTATCAATGATATTAGGCTTAAAAGATCCACACAGCCTAAGAAAATTTCAGAGAAATAAAAGGGAGACAACAACAACAAGGGGAAAATTACTCCCAGAGTGGAAAATATGGTTTTCAAGTGTTTTTATTTATTGATTGTTGAGAACAATTGACTTGTTAAATTTTGGACAACAAACTATTGTTTTGGATGTGGATATTCTATTTTTGGATATAGCTTCAAATATCATTGATATAAATTGTCAAATAATGAGAGTGATGATGGGAGCCAGAAGGAGGGATGTGCTTGATTGATTAACTAGTTGTGTTTATGCGTGTTATAGAAACTAAAGGGAGTCACAAGGGGTCCCACCTATTAGTTATTATTTATTAAATACCCTTATTATTATTTTATTAATTTGCCCCCTTAACTAAAAAGTTGGTTGAGTTTTATTTAACTTAACTAAAGAGATAGTTTAACTACTTCAACTAATTCTGATTGCTTAAAGGTAAAAAGAGAAGGAGGAACATGAAGAGAATATAAGGGGAAATCATGCTAAGGTTTGCTCTTGAGTTTATTGAGATAATTCAGTTTTCATTCATTCTTTAATTCATTGAAAGCCTAATTCTCTTTTATGATAGGAGGGTCCTATTGTAGACAGCAAAATTCAAGGCTAAATTACATCATTCAGACACTTGTTTGTCAGAGGTGTTGATCTATCTTTGATAGTCTATGTAGATTTGTATGTTTGTGAATTAAATTTCATGAATGATAAAGAATATTGTGCATAGTTGAGTGGGAAGCAATCTGTGGCAAGTTGATCTAGCTTTTAAAGTTCAGTTTTTTACTTTCTGTCATAAGTCCTTTTGTATGGTTTTCATTGGGAACATCTAAGCTTGACTTTGGTCCAAACTTCCTCAGGGAATTTTGTAAAGAGAATGATTCTTCAGTAAATTGGAATGAAATAAGAGATTTTTTTATGTCTCATCTGTGTTGATTATTTACTTGGTATTTTTACTTTTGTCTCTATATTTATTTTTGCATCTGTTATATTCATAAAATTACATAAACATTGAATTTTTCAGTGATCTTTCATTTATTAAAAAATCCGCCTAAGCCCTTGTAACCAATACTTGTGGATTAGGAAACAATTTTTTATGGCTATTAACATAGGGTGATATTCCCGTCTATCTTTATTTAGCCAAGCAAGATCTGAAAATGCTTGAGTAAGATCATTTCATATATTTTCCTCAACAACTTTGATATACATGATATCCAATATCCTTGAAGTTTCGAACCTTCATTCTTAGTCATTGATCTCCAATGATAAATGGTCAGGAGTCCCTAGACCTTCTCATTGTCAAGCTCCATGTACCCACCACCAGGGAACTTGTCCCCCATAAAATTTAACATTTCACTTTCAAACTTTCACTATGTTATAATATACACTTCCCACTGGGGCACCAAGGCATGAAGCCCCTAAAATATTAACCATGCACTTTCACTCTGGTCTGGTTATCCAATATTTGATATAGTGGTCCCCATGACTAAAACCGAATGCTTCATGCAGAGTTCCATAACTTTCCCCTTAACATTATAACTATGTAACAATTCCTTTTCATTATAAACCCATTGAAAACAATTTTCCTTATGAATGTGGGATAGATTGACTGTCTCTATTTTACTTTGATCCAATTAACTGGGAAACCATGACCTCCCTTACTAGGATCATTGTTGCTCAAAAGTTCAATGCATTCATGAGATTCCTTTGTGTTAGCACTCCATAATTTCTCCAGGATGAGGGGCGGAATCGCAAAGGTAACCACAAACCACTTCTAGGTCAGAATCTAGCCCTTCTAGCCTTGGAGAGGGCTCTCTCACTTAGATTACTCAAAAAATAAGATATTAGGCTAGGTAATAAGCTCAAAAAAGTTGTTTTTTTAAAGGTATGTTGATGACAAAAGAGACAGATCTATTGGGCATGGATTCATGTCAAATCAATTTTCTATCCAATGAGATGATGGGAAAATAGAGGGTTTTTTTACAGGGGCGAGGTAGGCAACTTTCATGGAGGATTCAGATCATATGGTTGTAGGAGGTGAATGTAGAAAGGGTTAAAGAAAAAACAATTAGACAATCAAATGAAGGATGAATTCTAAAGTGATGCTTTAAGCTAAAAACATTGATAAGTTGGAAAAACTGAAACATATCACCATTAAGATGAATTTTGGATCAAAAATATTGTTTGCCCCTGCAAGATACATATTAAATGAATGTACAAACATAAGATAACTTACAAATCAAAGGAGCACAAAAACACCAAAATTATGACACAAGAATCCCTATGAATCACCTGCTATTCCATTCATTCACTTGGAAAAAATTACAATGCACAAAAGTGTTTCTTCTCTAATCTTACCAACCCCCACGGAGTGTTTTCAGATCCTCAAATGATGGATCTAAAAATTAGAAGTGTTTATAAAATATATCCTATTACAAAATTCTAAGAGATAGACCTTATACATAAGTGATTGAATCCCTATCAAAACTATAGTCTTCGACATTTGCATAGCCTTGCTGGATGATGATAGGACTTCTTGAAATATTTCAGTGACACCTGAGCCATGAATCAATTATCTTCAAACAAAGTGGAATCATCTTTGAGCCTTTCTCCTTTGTATTTTCCTTAAAATCTGAAAAATAAATTCCTTCTCTTCTATTTTGGAGCTGGGATGCATCTGCAAGTCTCCTCGAGTGATATTCCAACAAATGGATCTGATCTAGGAGAACATATTTTTGTTCTGTCAATATATGTACTTTTGGCACCTAACACATATAGAACAGAGCCACTTTAGCTTTTGAAATTCAGGGGATTTGACAACTAACAACACCTCTGTGGACCAAAATAAGTGGCCAAAAGTTCCGAGTTTTCCAAAACTGTTCAAAATTGAAAAATTTGAATCTTTTACTTTGTCTAACTCTTAGGATTCCTTGTTTAGGTCCATAGAAACTTCAACCAATGCTTCAAAACCGATATGAGCTCTTGGTTTAGGTTTTCTAGGTGTTAGTTTAAAACTCAAGAACTTGATCATTTGGTAAAGTTTCTGGTTTTTCTTAGACAGTCTTTTATTCTTCCTTTCCAGAGATACATGCATCAGAGCTAAACTTTTAGATGAGTTTCTTACCTCATCAGATGTTCTTTTCATATCCTAATTCTGAGATTTGATGACTCCTTCTAATAACCTAAGCTCTGCTACTTCCTCTTTCAGCTTCTGAATCTTGGATGATTTACTGATCTTATTTTTTGTTGATGTCTCAAGTACCTCAAAGGCTGGGGCTTCAACTTCAGTTTCCTCTCTCTCCTTCATAGGTGGTTCAGACTTAGAATCTGAGTATGGAAAATTCAAGATCTTTTTATCAACAACACTGCTCTAGCTCTCTATTCCCTGATCAAAATCAAGCTTCTTTTTTGCCTTCTTAAACCTGGGTGAAGGGGTTGGTTGTTCTGTTTGAACTTGTGACAAAGCCCTTCTCTTTCTCTTACTTCTCTTTGGTGTAGATGACTTATTTGTAGGTGTATTATTACCCTTAGGCTGGGTCTCTTGCTCAAATTCTCCCCAAAATAGGAGATAGTCCCATGTCTTCTCTCTTCTCTAGAGTTCCTCCATCACTATAATCTGAATAAGGCCATGATGAAACAATCTATTGTTTTCTTTCTCAGGTTTATCTTAGACTTTTTATGCCATCTTGCTGAGGATCCTATGAATATAATGAGGCAAATCCAAAGGGTTTTTTCCTGTGAAATGATTGATAAGCCTGAATTGGTACAACATGACCCTTCCATACCTCCCTTCACACATTATGTACACCTGAATAACCTTCAATTTGTTTTGCCATTTGTCTTCCAAGTAATTCCTGGGAACGTCCCTTTTCCAAATAATGCTCTCAAATTCTGGCTTAAGGTAAGATCTAAATTCAATGTCTTTAATGGAAGTGGTATTGAACCACCTCTCACCCTCTCCGGGAATCTCAGTTGCTGGAACAATACTTGCCTCATCTATCTACAGTTCTAGAGGACCCAATTTCACTTTATCTCCATGAAATATTTTGGTCAATTCCTCTGCAATTCCCTGATGATACCATTGTAATTTTTCACAAAATATGTAGCATCCTGCATCCTTGAATATTTGACAAATCTCTAGATGAGATTCCAGATAGTAAATATCTTGCAGCTCTCTCCTGAGTAATGCTCCTCCAATATACATCTGCAAAAAACCTATTAATACCTTGAAGACACTGAAATATGGGCTGATGGATGGGAGACCATTGCTAGGAAAAAGAAGAAAGGAAAGATAGATGAGGGAAATTTGTGAGACAAGAAAATGTTTTGGATGGAAAATTTTTTAAAATGCCAACAAGGAATAACTTAGATCATAATGTTTATTTAACACCAACTCAGACAGTGATGGTTTCGCTCATGAGGAGATAATGGCAATGACCGCTGATGATGGCAGGGTTTTGAATAAACATCTTAGGGTTTCAAATCCTTCATCAAATAATGAATACAAACCAAAATAAATGATTGATACCAAGCTAATCATATCAGGAGATGATTTCAGCAGCACTTAAGATGATGATTGACGTGTGTACTACTGATGGTTTGAGAGTCCAATGGGACAGTCTAACCATTGGAAAAATATGTGCTTTCAGCATATAACAACACCTCGCACCTACCTTTTTAGCTGCCAAAACTGGGAACTTTCGACAGCTAAAAACACATAAAAATTTGACATTTAGCTGCCGAAATCTATTTCTTTGACCTTTTGCATTCAAGAGTTTGAAACCATCACTTTCTAACTTTGGATATACCTAGAAACCTATTTGAAACACAAGATACACCACTGGACCATTACTCTCGAGCTTCTTATCATGCAGGCATTCTCAAAATAATGAGAGAAAAATTCCAAATATGTAACTGAAGAATAAATTACTATATCATAGCATCCTAACACTCTGCACCCTCATACTTCAACTCTTTGGCTAAATTTTTTCTCCTCCATATACCTCATATCTCGTTTCTCTTGTTCTTCACACTATGATCAGAAACCTTGTATAAACTCTATACATGATACCTACAACTTAGAAACCATTTACTTATCTACTGCCTTAGGCTGGACTGATTCACAATATGAACACTTCATTGATATTCTTTTTGTACTTTGTAGTCTTCCCCTATCTTTGATATCAATGACAACTACATTTGCAACAAGAATCGACCTCACAAATTTGAAATCTGAAATTGTTTGGAAGCTAATACAAGTAGACTAAAACATTGTGGTAGTAACTCAAGAAACAATACCTCCCACTCTTTCTATGAATGATGAATTGTTTCCCATAATAAGTAGTCAGTATTGTTTAATGACACAAACCAATGTTTCTCAGATATCTTCCAAATGTTCTAGGTGAATCGACTTGAGCATAAAATCCTATCAATGTGTTGTCATGGTTTAAGTAGCATATGTTTGTCAAATGGTATTGATGTGTAATCCATTTAAATGGACCATTGATTCCACATGTCGCTTCGATCTACACATTTATCTCTAAGTATTTTAAAGTTAAGAGATGATTGTCTAATGTATTAGAGAAATCAATCATGCCAACTTAATAACTCAACAACTAATTTAATAACAAAACAAGTAGTATAATAGTCTAACAACTATTGAATTTCCCATAAAGTAATTTTATCAACCATCAAATAAATCCATTACTCAACATAGATAAGTTCTTATTGGTTTGTTTATGGCCTATACAACCCATGGGTGACAGAGAAACTCCTATGAAAGGGGAATTGTCCCAACAATCAGAAAACAACTAAAGTGAATGCTAATTCAGCATAAACAATGACAAAATGAACTGTGGATAGAGATAATGCCTTTTTGTAAAGGGAAAAATTCCCAATTGATTATCTAATGGTCTGAGAATGAATTAGTTGCTAAACTCAAGGTGTTGGAATCAAGAACTGGTTAGATATGTAGTAAGAGATATATTATCTATTACTTTAACAACTCCATTACTCAATAGAAATAAATTATTAATGCATTTTTTATGGCCTATACAACCTGTGGGTGAGAGAGAAACTCTTAATCAAGGGGAATTGGCCCAACAATGATAAAACAAATTTTGGTAATGTTAATTCATCCCATGCAATGTGAAAACAACTAAAGGGAATGTTAATTCAACATAAGAAATGAAAAAATGAACTATGGATAGAGATAATGGCTCCGTGGAAAGGGAAAATTTTCTAATTGATTATGTAATGGTTTGAGAAAGAATTAGCTTCTAAACTCAAGGTGTTGGAATAAAAAAATTGTTAGATATGTAGTAATAGATATATTATTTGATCATTTGATCTTCTTTGTAAAATATATGGATAGTTTGAAACAAATGTATTTTGGTTTCATTGTTCTGGATAAATCCCACAAGTTGACTCAATGAATGAGAGAAAACATTGATTGTGTGAGGAACTATACAAAAATACATAATTGTAGGGAAATCCAATTAAGAACAAACATCTCACTACTCACCCCTCTCATTTACACTCTGAATATTCATTGAAAGTAATTAAAACCATAACTAAAACATGAACACATAGAGCACAATGAAATATAAATCCAATATCAATTCAATACATAATGGACATGATGTTTATGTTGGAAACCCAAATGGAAAAACTAGTTTTGAACATTGGCTCAGTTCTTTATTCTTGCAATCTTGAGTTTCATTCATTTCATGGATATCTATTCCTCTTCTTCCCTTGGCCAAAATGACCTGAGAATGAAGGTAAAGGATCATATAGGTAGATCTAGTAAAGGGAAGGCCAACAACCATGACCCTTCAGTTCCCCTTCCTCAAACCTATCTCCTCTTTTGTTTTTTTTAAGTTTTCATTTAATCCTTCTTTTCCTCTCACATTTCCCTTATTCAACTTTTTGATTCACTTTATTTTACAATATTTACTAACCTTCATAAATTTCCATATCACTCTTCCTGTTACTAAGTCTTACACCTGTTTTTTGGTTTGGATTTGCATCAAAGTAATTTCTATATAGACATCACTACTCACCCCCCAACATTCCATATGAAGAATGGAAAGGTATTATAACTGGAATGGTGGATTTCTCACTTATACAAATACATACACACATACATACATATAAACATGCTCTCTTTTTTAGAAGGGGCACTCAAAGAACTAATCAAATCCCACCACTATGGAACTTGTTCCATTACTTGAGAACTTAGGATTAACATCATGAAATAATACATAACACTTAGGAATATAATATTACATTCCTTTTGTTATCCCCTTTCCTTAATCCCTTAGCCTCATTTCCCTCTCGTGGAGTCCTATCCCCCCATACCCATTTGTATGACTTGGTATATAATCATGACATATTTTATTCATATTGATATGGATTTATGAGCAAAATGAAATGAATAACAGACTGAATACAATACCACAGAGATAAGGAGAGCAACAAAAAATATCCAGTGAACAATAACTTCTATTGAATACATAAAATAGGTTGAAATTGTAAAACTACAAAACTCAAAATAACTTGCTCGAATGGTGGTAGCTATCTCTGAGAAGAGATATGGCTACTACGTGCATCTATCTAAGCAGAATAATTACAATGAGGATCGAAATGCCTTTTTAACATTATTCATGAATGTTAAAACCCCAGATATCCAAAAACCTAACCTTAGGAGATGAAATGAAAAAGGTTATGTGGGCCTCGATTGGTAAGTTGGTACCTCAACTTCTTGGGGATGTAAATTTTGCATGCAACCTATAGTTTAGGTGCTTGATAGCCTGTTGGAAAGGTATTTTTGAGAAATAAACAATATGTTCTTAAATTCTAACTCTATTGATAGTTTTCCTATGGTAAGCCAAAAAAACATTGTTTAGGGCCCCAAAACGGCCCCGGAAGTACAAAAATATGTACTGACATGAAAAATTCCAAAATAAGTCAACTGTATTAGGTGGGTGGCCACCATTATCCACTTGGAAGTTGTGCAAGGATTTAGACATTCCTAAAAGTGTAGAACCCACAATTACAAAGAATTAGAGAAGAACGTGTTGAACTAAAAACTGTCAAGAGGAGCCACTTTGAATAGTTGGATGGCCACCAATATCCACCTGGATCAGTCCTCCCCCCATAGGAAGAAATGGTATCCATTATGTTGAGCAACCCAATTAGGTGAGGCAATTTCTACTGAAATTGGCTCTGGGTGAGCTACTTGCTTTGGTGCAAGAGTTGCCCTGCCTTGAAAACACGATAAATCTAGTTCCTATGATGTCTAGTTCCCTTGACCTATGTGTCCCTTATCTAATCATTGGATGTTTTTTCCATTGAGTCAAGGTTGAGCTATGTTGGTGTCAATTGTTCTGTGATCTCTGAGGTGTCGAATAATGGTGGAAAATGTGGTTGGGGGAGGTCCACATTGAACACTGGGTGCAAGCCAAGGAAGGGGGGAGTGTTGAGCTCAAAAGCATTGCCACCCATAGCCTTGGTGATATTGTAAGTCCCACAGCGAAGTGGAAGAATCTTTTGATGGAGCCCTGTAAGGTGTTATTTATATAAATGTAACCATACCTTGTCTCCCACTTGAAACTTGTGTTGTAGTTGGTGTTGATCATGGCTTTGCTTGTACTTAGAAATGGATTTCTGCAAAATATCATGGGCCTGTTGGGGGATGTGATGAATCTTCTCAATGAATATGGTGGCTTTGTCAGCCTCAGATTGAACATGGGAATAATCTATCTGTGTGGTTGCAAGAGGTAGTACAACATCAATGGAACCCAAGTGTTGGAATCTTAACCCCACATGAAAGGGGATATAGCTAGTGGAGATATGGAGAGCCATGTTATAGTTGTTTTGAACATAGGGAAGACTCTCATCCCATGTATGAGGATTCTTAGAGTTATACATGCACAAGATGTGCACAAACATCCAATTAATGACCTTTGTTTGGACATTGGTTTGAGGGTGGAAGGTAGTGGATTTAACGAGCTTGGTGTCCAATAGTGACTAGAGACTTGACCAAAATGTGTTGAGGAACCTGTTGTCCCAATCCAATATGATGGTTTGTGGTATCCCAAAATGAACCCACACTCATTCGAAGAAGAGCTGGGTAGTATCTGTCATTGTGATTCTCTTCTTGCAGGCTGTGAGAATGGCCATCTTCAAAAACTGATCAACCAACGCAAATATGCAGTCATTACCTTTCTTTTTGGATATAAGACCAGACATGTAATCCATTGAGATGAATTCCCAAGGCCTCTTGGGAGTAGGAAGAGGGGTGTATGATCCTTGCTTCTTGATGGATGGTTTGGGAATGAAACATGAATTGCAAGATATGATATACTTGCTGACGTCCTATCGAAGTTTTGTCCAATAAAAATGTTTCTGTCGAATTACCATGATTTTCTCCATGCCAAAATGTCCTTCCATCTGACTGTAGTAAGCCTCCCAAATCCTCTTTGTAGGATCACTTACAGGAACATAGAGATGGACCAGATGGAATAATATTCCATTATGAATGTTAAAATCAGTGACATTCATGCATGTAACCAAGAGATGATAGGTAGTGGCAAATTCAGGATCTCAGTAATAAAGTTGGGGTCACTCAGATGCATCATGCCCAATATAATGGAGCATGATGGTGAGTAAAACCATGGGAGGTCGACTAAGGAAGCCAACGATATGATTTGTGCTCCTTGTATTATAGTTGATGTTGATATGGAACTATTGCAAGTATGTGGACCACTTTTGGTGGCAATCGTTCTGCAACTTCCCTTATTTTTGTATGAACTATAGAGGCTTGTGATAAGTGTGGATGATTGTTTCCTTTCCCAGAATGTAATTTTTCCATTGATGATAGACTTCCACAATGGAATACATTTCCTTGTGATAGGTGGGGTATTTCTGGATGGTATCTAAGAGTGTCTCACTATGGTATGCTACTGGATGACCATGTTGAGTGAGATTTGTGCCTACATCATATTCAGATGCATCAATCTCAATGTTGAATGGTTTTTGTAGATCGGGTAAGGAGAGTACTATAGTTGAGCACAAGTGATGCTTCAGATCATCAAATGCTCATTTTTATGCTTTCCCCTTTGTGAAATTTTCCTTTCCACTGCCCTTGGTCACTTGGCTATGGGCCCATGCAATATGGGAGAATCCCAACAAGAAATGTCGGTAGAAGTTGGCAAGTCCCAAGAAGCTCTAAAGCTTGGTTAGTGTGGTTGGGGCTGGCCAATCACGGATGACTTGGATTTTATATGGATCCACAAGTACCCCATGTTCATCAACAATGTAGCCCAAGTATTAGACCCTTCTCATGCCAAAGGAGCATTTTTCCAAGTTGGCATATATATCGTGCTAACAAAGAGTGCTCAAAACCTGCTGAATATGAGGCATGTGATCCTCCCAATTTCTGTTGAAGATGAGGATGTCATCTAGATATAACACTACAAAAGAGTTGGTGAAGGGTCTCAATACATCATCCATCAACCCCATGAAAGTGGTTGGTGCATTTGTTAAGCAAAAGGGAATTACCAACCATTCGAAGATACCTTCTTTCAATTTGAAAGTTGTATTCCATACATCAGTCAGTTCGATGGGAACCTGATGATAGACATACTTTAGTTCAATCTTGTTGAAGAATGTAATATACCAGATATAAAAAGTATGCAGAAAAGAAATAAAATGCTAGTAATGGCAGAATAATTGTAATATAACCAGCATAATCTCTACAATAACACATAAATGATATAAGAACAGCAATAGAAATAACACTTTGATTCAGAAAGCAATGCTCACGAGCCTCTTTGAGGGGGAAACCTCTAGTCGAGTAGAACTCTGTTACAATAATCTCCAAGCTAGGGTTTTCATACCCTCAACCCTTATTTATACTAAATATGTCTATCAAGAGAAGCATCTAGAGGAAGATCCTTCTAGAAGAAAAATCTTCTATTAGGTCTTCTTACATCCTTCTTATTCTATTTTATTGAAAGGCCTTATTAATATTGACCTTTATTACATCCGAATATATTGATCTACCTATGTGCGGGTTAGGACCCTAACATATCTACCCCCTTAAAAACAACCTTGTTCTCAAGGCTTGAGATGTGGATTTTTCTTTAGAATGGTAGCTAGTTCCCAAGTGGCATCTGCTAGAGTTGTATCTTTCCATTGGACTAGCACTTCCTTGATGGTTTGTTGATGTAGGTGACACTCACGCTGGTCCAAAACTACTTCTGGTTGTATCCTAATGGATCCTTCTTCAGCTAACTCAGGAAGGTTGGTTTGAATTTGGCACCTAGTTCCAATCACCTTCTTTAGGCATGAAACATGAAAAATAGGATGTAGCTTTGACTGACTGGGTAGAGATAACTGATAGGCAACTTGTCCCACACACTTGAGAACTATATAAGGACCATAAAATTTGGGCTCTAGCTTCTGAAACTGCTCATCCTTGAGGGGAGTTTTCTTGTATGGTTGCAGTCGCAGAAACACCTCATCCCCATCTGCAAATTGGCGTTCAGAGTGACCTTGATCTGCTTGTTTCTTCATGCGATTTTGTGACATGACCAAGTTCTCTTTAAGGGTACAAAGAATATCCTCGAACTGTAAGTGTTTGGTCAACTACCTGGACCTTCGAGGTACCCGATAATTATGAGAGAACTAAAGGTGGCTTCTGTCCATATACCACTTCAAAAGGAGTCATGCATGTAGCTGTATGGTAGGAAGTGTTGTACCACCATTCAGCTAGGGGTAACCATTGAGCCCACTGATTTTTATTTTCAGAGGCAAAACAACTTAGATATGTTTCCAAACACTTGTTGACAACTTTCATTTGACCATCAGTCTGGGGATGATAAGTTGTGCTTAGATGCAATTGGGTGCCCTATAGCTTAAACAGTTCTTGCCAAAAATTGTTTGTGAAAGTTGGGTCATGATCAGAAACAATATAGTGCGGCATGCCATGAATCTTGAAGACTTGGTCCATGAAAATTTGAGCCACCATGGATGCAGTAAATGGGTGTTGAAGAGCATAGAAATGAGCATACTTGGAAAGGAAATCCACAACCACCATTATGACTGATTTATTACCCGATTTGGGTAAGCCGGTAATAAAGTCCAGAGAGATATCCTTTCAAATAGCAGGTGGAATCAGAAACGGTTGTAGTTTGCCTAGAGATTTGACTGTTTCTCCCTTGCTGCATTGACATACCTCACATTCAGTGACAAAATTACGGATTTCCTGTTTCATACCATCCCAGAAGAAAGAACGTTTGACCCTGTCATAAGTTTTGGTGAATTCGGAGTGCCCCACTGTGGGTGTAGCATGAAGATCAGAAAGTACCATGGATTTAATATTTGATTGTTTACTTAAATGAAAACAACCTTTGTATCAAAGCTCATCCTGGAGCTAAGAGTACCCTAGGGGAGCTGGAGCATTGGTCTGCAATTGCTGTATCAAATGTGAACTTTTGGGATCTTGTAGCCATTCCTGGCGCACATCTTGGAGCCAATCTGGTACAATGAAGGAAAGAGAAAAAAGGGATTCTTCTTCTTCATATTTTTTGGACAGTGCATCTGCCACCACATTGTCTTTTCCCTTCTTGTAAATGATCTCATAATCATATCCAAAGATCTTAGTCACCCATTTTTGTTTCTCCAGGGAGGAAATGCATTGTTCCAGGAAGTACTTGAGGCTTTGATGGTCTGTCTTAATTTGGAAACATTGCCCCAAGAGATAAGGGCGCCACATATCAATGACATGCAGAATAGCCAACATTTCCTTTTCATAGATGTGTTTGCCTAGATTCCTTTCAGATAGTTTTCTACTGGTGAAGGCCAAAGTTCAACCCTCTTGCATAAGGACATCACCGATTCCTTTCCCTGAGGAATCACATTCCAACACAAAGGTCTTTGTGAAATCAGGAAGGGCCAGAACCAGAGTGGTGCACATGGTTGTCTTCAAGGTTTGAAAAGCTTGAGTAGTGA
>JASDQU010014015.1:192807-208735 GCA_032191745.1 Picea mariana | reverse complement strand
GCCCTGTGCTATAGCTCTCTGATATACATGTGGGGTCCAACAATAGTACTCGGCCCAATATCTCAGGGCACTAACTAAGGAGGATAGACCATACCCTTAGCCGTACTACCCGACTACCTAGGTACTACAGAGTATCTTCCCGAGTGCTGTTCTCGGTGGCACTATAGCAGTCAGGCGGCCGATCGGTTTATTTAAAGAAGGCTTTAGGAAATCTAGGTCGATCCGTACACAGGTGTTTCTTGATGCACTACCACTCGAAGGGGTACCAACAGGGGTTACAAGGGTGGCCAACAGATGTGCGCTTAATAACCACTTGTATTTCTATCATGTATGAATCCCTAAACTATGGGTTTATGCATGTAATGACATATCTCTGTGGCTTAAAGACGCTGGAATACGTCTCTACCCTGAAGAAAAAAAATTCCCACAATTTATACCCAGGAAAGTGCTCTGATACCACTTGTAATATACCAGACATAAAAAGTATGAAGAACAAAAATAAAATGCTAGTAATGGCAGAATAACTGTAATATAACTAGCATAATCTCCACAATAACACATAAATGATATAAGAAAAACAACATAAATAACACTTTGATTCAGAAAGCAATGTTCACGGGCCTCTTTGAGGAGGAAACCTCCAAGCGAGCAATGCTCTGTTACAATAGTCACCAAGCTAGGGTTTTCATACCCTCGACCCTTATTTATACTAAATATGTTTATCAAGAGAAGCATATAGAGGAAGATCCTTCTAGAAGCAGAAGCTTCTATTAGGTCTTCTTACATCCACCTTATTCTATTTTATTGAAAGGCCTTATTAATATTGACCTTTATTACATCTAAATATATTGATCTACCTATGTGCAGGTTAGGACCCTAACAAATAACTTGACCCCCTTGAGTTGGTCGAGAAGGTCATCAATTCAGGGAATTGGGTACCAGTTCTTGACTGTGATTTTGTTCAATGCTCTGTAATAAATGTAGAGACGACATGTCTCATCTTTATTTTGCACCAGTACAATCGGGCTTCCACGAGGGGAGGAGTTGCATCTATTGTGCCCCTTTTGAAGCATCTCTTGGATCTAATGCTTGATTTAAGAATTTTCCATAAACGAGTGATGATAGAATGGTCCATTAGGTAGAGGTGCACTAGGGTTTAGATCAATTGTATGCTTGACTTCAAAGTGATTCGGTACCCCGGTGGGTGAGGAGAAGATGTCTCTATACTCTTCCACGATCTCATACACTTTCGTCTTCTACAAAGACAGTCTCTATGTATAGGCCACATATGTGGTGGTGACCTTCTACTTACTATGAGCAAGGATCACAAAGAAGATCAACTTCCTAGTCTATCAAATGACCTTGCTACATTTATTAACAAAGATTAAAGAAATAGTGGTAGGCGGCTCTACCTATGGTATCATATACAATTGTCTACCCAAAGTAATAATAACACCATGGGGTCTATAATCATACACAACATGTTGCTTCCACAAATATTGTTGTCCTAAAAATATATCACAAACTTCAAGGGGAGAAATATCACACAATACCTCATTTTTGAAGGGCTTTATTTCATAGGGCAGACAACACTATTGGTTGATGTAGAGATATATTCCTTAGTGAAGTCAGCTGATGGTGTAGGGTTGTGGGTGTGGTGTCATCAGTAGGTCCAGCCGCTTGAAGAGCTCTGCTGAGATCAATTTCTTATGAATGCCTCTACAAACAATGAAATGAAGCGGAGCCCCATTTACCCATATCTGTGAGTGAAAGAGGTGTTCCCCTTCCTCTAGTTCTTTTGGTTTTCTTGGATGGAATTTGGTGGTAGTGACAGTGGCACTATTTTTGGCATCGATAATCCACTTCCCTTCTTATGGATTTGATTTGGTGTCAGAATCTACCTCTAACTTGGAAGCTTTCAACTCGTCCACTAGCGACTTATTGGAGAAACATTCTTTGATGTTGTTCCAAGGGATTTTATGGTATTCACACCACTTTCCCATGTCCTTATTCGACTTCTCATTACCCTTCTTGTGTTGCGGCTTGGAATGGTTGTGCTTAGAGTGGCCATATTTTCTCTGTCCCTTTTGTGGGTTGGGGCCTCCTTTTCCTTGTTTCGGCTGTGAGGATTTTGCAGATCCAAACTCTTTCTTCTTCTTCTTAAATTTATGCTCAATATTGACAACATATCTATAAGCCACACCTAATGGTGTGATGTTTAAAAGCTCCGTTCCTGTTTGAATGTATCTATGTATACAACCACATTATTTGGGCATCAGATGTCATTCAAAGTCTTTGATACCCAATTTGGTGCATAGGGTATGGAAAATATTGGTGAAATGTGGTATTGTTTGGTCCCTTTACTGATGCAATGTGGTCTATATTATGTATTTGTCCTCGTAGATTCCAACAACGTAGTTTCTTTCTTTAATGGAATCCCTGAAGGAATCCCATGTGGGGGTAACAAAAAATATTGTAGGTTCCTATATAGTCCTTTTCTCAGAGTAAGTATCCCACCAATCCTTAACATGGGGGATGACCTTGAGGAGTGCAAAATTAATCATTTCCCTGTCGAAAAAATTGTCGACCGAAAAGTACCCTTTGAGCAGATTCAACCATTTATCTACAACATCCACATATATCATTCCTTCAAATAATGCAATATCAAAATTTACTTGTACCTTGAAGGGGGTTACATGGACACTTGCTGAATATGTGTATCTTGTGGGCAACTTATTTAGATGGATATCGATGGCCACCCACCTTTTCCATCTAGCTCAAAACAGTTTTTTGACAATTTTGGCAATTTACTATTTTTAGCAGTTTTAACTTCCGGGGCCATTTTGAGGGCCTAAATGAAGGTATTTCAGGATCGAGATCCTCAATGATAAATGAATGCATTATTGATCCCCAAAAATGAATCTCCTCGATGATACCTTTCCAACCAGCTATCACACGCCTAAAATGGGGATCGTATGCAAAAGTTACGACCCCAACAAGTTGATGTACTAACTTACCCAAACGGGGCCCACATGACTTTTGGCGCTTCATCTCCTAGGGTTAGGTTTTTGGATGTCTAGGGTTTTGGGAATTCTTTATTATTGTAAAAAGGCCTTCAGAGCCTCACTGTAACCTTCTTCTTGTGAATGCGCACTGCTGTCACATCTCTTCTCAGAGATAAGCCGCCACCATTCCAACAAGCTTTTCTCTGTTGCATTTTACAGTTTCATCTTATTTCGTTATTGAATAGAAAACTTGTTTTATTCTATCTTTGTTGTTTTGTGTTAAGCACCTATTAATAATCTGTATTCATTTTGTTCTGCTCATAAAATCCAGATCAGAAACTAATGAAGGATCTATGTAAATGTGTCCATCATTTAGTTCCTTTGTCATGCAAGGGATTCCTCGAGCAAAATTTTAAAAGGTATTATGGTTTATCATATTTATTCTTGTCCCCCATGGGTTTTTTTGGGTCTCGACATGATCGATCTTGAAAAGGATTGACTAGTTCGAGTCCCAACTTTTTGTACCAAAATGTTGTTGGGGACATGCCCAAAGAAAAATAAATGAAGATCATACCTCTATGATACAACTTATCCAGATTTATGAGTGGAACGAAATGAATAATAGACTGAATATAATAACACAAAGATACGGGGAACAAAAATATATATCCATTGATCACTAACTTCTATTGAATAAATAAAATAGGATAACACTATAAAACTGTAGAACTGAAAACAACTTGCTCAAATGGTGGTAGCTATATCTGAGAAGAGATGTGGCTGCTACATGCATCTGTATGAGAAGAATGATTACAATGAGGCTCCAAAGGCCTTTTTTACATTACTCATGAATGGAAATACCCTAGACATCCAAAATCCTAACCCTAGGTGATGAAACACCAAAAGTTATGTGGGCCCCGATGGGTAAGTTGGCACCTCAACTTACCAGGGTCGTAAATTTTTCATACAACCTCTGTTTTAGGTGCCTGATATCCCGTTGTAAGTTTCTTTTCGAGAACTACACATTATTCCATCAAACTCTGACTTTGTCTATAGTTTGATTGTGGAAAGCCAAAAAAACACAATTTAGGGCCCCAAAATGGCCCTGGAAATAAAAAAAGATGTACTAACATGAAAAATTCTAAAATAAGCCAGTTGGATTTGGTTAGTGGCCACCAATATCCACCTGGAAGTTTTTTAGGCTTTCAAACAACCCCAAAAGCATAGAACCCACAATTACAAGGAATTATAGAAGAATGTGTTGAACTAAAAACTGTTAAGACGAGCCAATTGGAATAGGTGGGTGGCCACAAATATCCACCTAGATCACACACACACACACACACACACACACACACACACACACACACACACACACACACACACACACACACACACACATATACGAGTGTAATTATAATGTACAATTATAGTCTCACTGTCCTTTCATCATATAGTCTCTTTGTCCTACTATAACATAGGAACTCTAGCGCAAAACATACATAAACGTGCAGTCTATCCTAGAAACCATATTGGCTCACCTACCTATAAAATATATGTACATATACAGTTACAATTGGGGTCAAACTAGGGTATTACAATATCCATTTAGGATCACATTGATAAATGATGGTGAACAAGGTACAAAGACTCATATTACACCATCACATAGTATAAATGGCATACCAATAAGACAAAATAGTAAGAAGAAGGCCAAGAGGGATGCGATAGGTTAAATATCCCTTGTTTTTCATTGTTGTAATATGAAATGCCATACTGGTTCTAGTTATTGGTATCCTAACATATGGTAATTTTGAAAACATAAACTTCATCTTGAGGCATATTTTTAGGAGAAAAAATCCACATTAATACACAATATTTTATGTTTTTAGAGGAGGAATGGTAAGAATACTTACACAATATAAAAACAAACTAAAAGGTACATTGAAAAAAACATGACAAGTAGTCCATGTACAACTGATGAATTTTTCCACCATTGTAGGTTGAATGTACATAAAAAATAAAAGTGTCAGAGGATTCATCTAGAGCTTCATCCTAGGAACTGCACAAGTAAGAGGAGATAATAGAAAGTGAAGCCTAAAGAAGATGATTTTTTTTTTTGCATTTCCATCCTAAGGAGAAGAGATTCTCTAGGGAGTTACTAAGAGTTACAACAACAGAGGAATTCATTATCATTTATGAAGTGGATAGTAGGTTGTTGTACACATCAAGGCATCTCCAATCCAATTGTTTCCTTCAATCTTCCAATAGAGGATTCCCTTATGGGACATGTGTCGGATATTAGTACATGGAGGTCAATGACCTTGTGGGTTCCTAGGAACTCTATGAAAACTTTAAATGCAAAAATATTGTTGGATATTTCATTAATAAGGTGTTATTATTAGACAAAAAGGTTGTCATCCAAATGATAGTGTTGTAGAGACAAAATTATTCTAAGCATGTGCAAGCATTAAGTTTTTCCATGTTAGAAGTAACTAATATTAGTAGAAGAGGGTAGAACACACTTCCTTTCACAGATTTGTTGCATGATGGCATATGTTTTTTGGGACAACATTGAATAAGAAATGACTATAATTTGACTTGAATTCCAAGATGGACCATCTCTGAGCATGAGCATGAAATATACTTGCATGATAAATATGAGAATGAATTTTGATTGAAAAGTTTGGATTTGAATATTTCACAAAGAAGGAAGTCAAATGAGCATATTTCTATATTTCCAGAATAAGTGAGTTATAAACCATAGTAGGATCATGTAATGAACCAAATGCTTAAAATATCATAATAGAACAAAAGTACACACCATGTACAAAATGTTAGCATGGAGCACAACTCCAAGGTAGATAAGTTACACAATAACTCCTCAAAGAGTAAGAGAACCTCCTCCACATAACAAGATACATTCATACATCACAATTCACTTATCCATAATAATGAATACATTATCTCTATATATAACTATTCACACCTACACATGAGGCCACTTTACTCTTAGGCTGACCCTATAACATATATATTTACACATTAAATGTACATTTAGTCCCATATACCCCCCACCCCCCGTTTGGGGTTATATCATACATATTTAACCCCATATATGCCCCCATTGGGTCATAATAGAAACAATGTATTATAATTTATATTTTATGACCCTCATACATGTTGGAATCCTTCCACCTTAATGGAATGGTCTACATCTACTACAATCTACGATTATGGGTGAAGAAACTTCAAAAAACACTTGACATGGAGGACATTTGTTTGGATGGAATTGACACTATTACTACATGGAGGTTTGGAATGGAAAAAATAGTCAGAAACTCAACCCTTGATTGGTTTCAGGAGGATTCATAATGAAGGTATTGAGGACGAGTGTGGTAGAGGAGGAGGGCATTCCAAAGTTGACAACTTTATAAGAGGTGGCCATTGTCAATGAGAGTGTACCACTGTGTTCATGGACTTAGAAACAATACGTTTGACATACAGTAGAACTAGTAGAGGGTTTTAGAGTCTATCTTCTCCTATTATTTTATAGGATGTTAGAGTCCAATGGCAGATGTAGGGAATTCTTTATATAGATGGAGATTGATTACTAGAGTTGTTACCTTCACCCATAAAAGCGTTAGATTGAATTTCTAGTTTATTTATCTAATTTCATTGTATATGAATAATGATGATGACGAGATACATTTGTTATGTATTTTGATGATATTTTGAGGCTACGGGATAAAGAAGTAGGACACTCTCCAATATCTATGTGTGATTTATCACTAGACATTTTATACATCGTATATATTAGTTTTTTTTGTATATTCATGTGGAAATCTATTTATTTTATGTCATTGTCGCTTTAGATGTTTAAAAATTGAAAAAAAAATTGTATATTTTAAATTTTGTTTATATTTTATGATATTTTTCCTCATGTTATTGATAAGTTGTTTTCGATAATCTTGGCGATATATTTTTTAACATGATGTTTGAAACATTGTTTTCAACCTTCATCACGTTCACAAACCCTATGTAGAGGCCTCTAGAATCCACAACCATACACACTACACAACCAAATCGAAGGAGCACCAAGGACATTTTTCTCATTCACAAACTTCATATTTATTCCTGAAATACTTGTCTTTTGGCCTTATACCTAAACTCTCCATTCAATTTTCAAATGCAATGCTTCATATATTAATGGCTAACAAAAAATCACTAAGTGAATTAAATTCTTTATTACATTACATTTTTTTATTTTGTTGTTTTTTTAATCACCAAAAAAAAATCAAAATTTAAGTAAATGTACAATATAGGTATAGAGGGATTATCTTACATCAACTATATTGTCCCACTATAACCCTTAATATTGCATTACCTCTATCTCCATAGTTACAAGGGACCAAAGAAAATTTCCAAGCACAATAATGGGTAGTGGCACTCCTACCAGGTCATGTACAACCCTAGAATCATATATCAACTTAGAGAGTGTCATATTATTTATTACACTACTCTCATGAAATTACATATCTATCCATTAAATTTTTTCTTTCTCAAAGTATCACTCAACAAGGTTTGAACCGCCACCATTGAAGGATATATTCCCTTTTTCTAATCTCTCACAAGATAACAAATAATTCCAAAAAATATATATTGGCCTTCCCATTCCCCCTCCCTAAATTATACTTCGATAGAAATTGCTATACTTAGGGGAAATAAATGTTGGTTGTGGAGCCTGACTATCCTCATTCGGTTCAGAGGTATTGTTTTAGTAGTGTTTTTATCCCATTTTCTAATGGGGGGGATTTCCCCATTTTAAATATATCACCATGGGGTCCAATGGAGGAGGGGACATTCATTGGAGCCTCTGTTGGCATGGGTTCAAGAGAGGCTCCCTTGAAGATAAATTTTTGGGGAAACTTCCTTGTAAAACATTGAAATTTTGTAGTCAATCAGAACGATTCATCATTAGCTTGAAGATATGATTATAGAAGTTATGTTTGGGTATTTTTCCCTAGAAGGAAACCCTCTTTTATGTATAAGGGAATTATATTGTGGCTATGTATGAGAGTGAATACTATATTCTGAGAGAGGATACTGTGAGAAACAAAGAGGAATTTACACCAGGTGTGTTGTTATTTGTATGTTAAAATTTTGGTGTGCTGGTTTAACCATAGACAATATTACAGTATTGTCACCCAACCATAGGAACATATGCCTTCGTAGAGAACTTTAACCTTTACTTAGAATTATTATGGCAAGCCTACTCCATAACAAACAGATAAACCCTAGCCACAATAAAACTGCAACAACAACACAGTAACCATGCAAGGATAGAGTACCTTATACTAGGATAAGCACAAGAGAGATAACAAAATGATTGTTTAACTATTCCTCCAGACTTGCGCCCTCTTCAACAACAATTGTTTCTTTCCAAACTTATGCCCTAGCTGCCACTGTTGTTCCTCCTTAGACTTGCAAACTTGGTAAGTGAGTGTGTTGAAATGAGCTAGGCCTCTACCTATTTATACTATCATGTCCAGTTCACTGGGGCACACTTCTCCTTCTAGATGTATCTATTACTTTATTGTTATTTCTCTTGCGGATGAATTCTCTCATGGAGTTTTCTAACATCTTTTAAACAATTCTCTTGTTTCTAAAATATTTTATTCTAAGTGAAATGTTACACTTGGAGGTTAATACCTGCCGAAGATACCAAAACATCAACAATCAGTCTTAGCTAGAGAAGGATTAACTAAGATTTTCTTCATGTAACGGTCTCAAACACATCCATGCATCTCACATGACATGGGAAAGACTCACATGGTCTTGCAAACTAGTCTATAGGTAGCATCACCATAGCCACACATGTTATATCATGATAAAAAATATCATGTAACAATTAGTATGGCCAAATAGGCCATCTCATGATCAAACAAATTATGTAAAAAGTATCACCACCATAGCCACACAGGTTCTGTCATAGTCACGCACACAAACTATTTGATGGTCATGTCACAGTCATGAATCTGGAGATTGGGCCTCATCATCCTTTTGAGATTTATGTCATCACAAGGCTTTAGCTAGTTCATACAGAAATAGATAACTCGCCAGCTCCCACAAAATCCATCATAAAGAACTAGTAGCTCGTCAACTCTCACAAAATCTAACATCTTGTTCATAAAGAACTAGTAACTCACCAGCTAACACAAAATATGCCATATAATTCATAAAGAACTAGTAAGATCTGGTTGGCACACGAGGAAACCGGTCCATAGTGAATAAGAATATAATCACAAGGATTAGGTGATGTAGTGCACACACATTGCCCATCTATCCCAAGTCTAAGAAACACCTCTAGCCACACAGGTTGGCCCACCATCTTGAAAAGATGGGTAACTTCGCCATCCCTGAAGGCTCAACATCTGTTGAACTTGTGTGAATTCATGATAATTGGTTCCATAGTTAGTAACATGTGTACCCGACTATTTCAATGGAGTAGCAATGTCTCATCATACCAAATTATTTCACTAGAGTAACTATGCGTACCAATCTATTTCACTGGAGTAGCAAAATCTCAATGTAGTAGAAAATTTCACTAGAGTAGATATGCATGCCATACTATTTCACTGGAGTATAAATATCTACAACACATCACACCATATCACAAGGGAAGTCCTTCTGGACCACAGCAAGCTTGTCCCTGAAGTATATGAACTTCACTCTAGATAGAGGCTTGGTCAACATGTATGCTATCTTTTCATATGTAGCGACATACTGGAGCTTCACTGCTCCCTTATGCACCATATCTATGATTTAATGTTACCTGATATCGATATTCTTGGACTTGTTATGAAACATTGGGTTCTCTGTCAACTTCAAACAACTCTAGTTGTCATACTAGATACAAGTTTCCTCTAACTTGAGATCAATTAATTCTGAAAGAATATTCTCAAGCCAGACTACTTTGCTGCTATCATAACATGTTGTTATGTACTCTTCCTCAGCCTTATTGAGTGCCAAACTAGTTTTTTTCCTACTGAACCATGAGATCATAGTTGATCCCATACTGAAGCAACATCCAAATGTACTCTTCCGATCTGCAACATTACCATCCCAATCTAAATCAGTAAATCCTTGCAGGCTTATCTCATGATCTGAAGAATATATGAGTCCATAGTCAATTGTACCTTTCAGATACCTCATCACATGTTTTGCTACAATCAAGTGAACATGTCTCGACTCAAACATATATTGACTCATTATGTTCACTGAAAAAAATATATCTAGTGTTGTGTTCACTAAGTACATCAACGAATCAATCGTTTGTGTATATATGGTAGTATCCACTGTCTCTGAAGATGTATCACTCAATAAATTTGAATTTTTCACCATTGGTGTAGGCATGGCTTTACAATACTTCCTTTAGAATCTCTTCAGAATCTCTACAACATATTTTCCTTGGTTAGGGAAAATATCACTCAGGCTCTGCCATACCTCTATACCCAAGAAATAATGCATCATACCCAAGTATTTCATATCGAAATCTGCAACAAGATTCCTCTTACACTCAATTTTGATCTTTTTGTTCCCTTTTATAAATAGGCCATCCACATATAATAGTAATATCATTGGTCCTCCATCCACAACCTTGCAGTAAAGGTTGGAATATTATTTACTCTTGGTATATCCCAAGCTCATAGAGAGACTTTTTGATATGGAATATCATGCCTTGGGTGCTTGCTTAGGATCATACAAAGATTTCTTCAATATGCAGACATGCGACTTTTGATGTACCCCAAATTTCACAAATTAAAAAAAAATAATAACGGGGAAGACTAAAGTCTTTTATGTACAAATATTGTTCGTGACACAATAATTATATCTTAATCCATTAATTAAACATCGGGAAAGTGTATCATTATCATTACCCATTCAAAAATGGCTGCAAGAGATCTTAAGATCAAAACATTGTTTCATGTTAAGAATTTCTATTACAATTTGCATTTGTTGGCCCTTGACCAAGTTTTGGAGAACCTTGGTCACATTTGACCAATTTTGGGACTTCGACAAGTTGGTCAAAGGTGGAGCGCAAGGAGAAGAGGAGATCATGGGATCTCATCCTCTTATTAGGAAATTTTTTGGTTTAGGGTTTATGTAACAAGTATGGGATGTCCGCCCATGGGTTTACCCATGTTTAGGCCCCTTTGTAATGTATAAATAGAAATATAGGCGATGTAATTAAGGAGAGACCTAGATGTGTAATGTGGATGGTGAGATAAGTTGGAACAGTTGTGGATGCTTCATGCATACTTTGTGTTAAGAACTTGCAGAGCTAAGTGCAAGTGATTGCAAGAAGCTTGTTTGCATATTGTAAGAAGGCTTTGTGCTTAAACCTAGCTTGGGGAAGGAGGATCTGGTAAGGTGCGTGCAGATCTCCTGTCCTATGCTGAGTGGGTTCTTGGGGCTCTATTCTTCTAGAAGATTTAAATAAGAAAATAAGTAAGAGAAGAGTTGGTGGATGTAGCCCCACACTAGGGTGAACACGTATATCCTGTGTTGTGTTTGCTTTGTGCATTGTAGTTGTTACGTTATTGATGTGATTTATGCTGAGTGAAGTGATATATGTTAGATGCATTTGATATAGTAGCTTAGTTTTTAGTAATGTGAATGAATGCTAGATCTGATCTATTCCTATGTGCAAAGTGCTTGGATGTATTAGATCTTGCTGAATACTGCACTGCTATGTAACTAGGGTTTAAACCTGTGATGTGAATAAGGGTTAAATAATGATGAATATTAACTGCTAAGTGCTCTGTTAAGTGTTTTAATCATAAATATATGTCCCAGCTAGGTTTCAGACACTTGATTCCTGCAACCATGCCTGCCTCTACCTAGGGTGAGACTTCATCTACTTCGCAGGTGTTGCCGAAAGGGCCCGTAGTTAGGGATTTTTTGGTGTGATGTTGAAGCGTTGAACCCTGGGTCTACGCCTATGCCAACAAATGGTTCTGTTGTCGAGACCCGAAACTATGATTGCTGAGAACTGAAGAAAAGGAAGCTCCATGCATAGATCTATTGCTTTAGTGCACAATACTCTATTTGACTTGTGAAGATCTGTGCTAAGAAAAGAAGCCCGATTCCAAGAAAAGAGGTAAGATATTTAATCTTTGTTCTCTGAGAAAGGTAAGATAATTGAATTATTTTTTTTCAAAAGAATGGATCTAGGTATGTCTAATAGATTTTGTCCTAGTCTGAAAATTAGGGCACAACTAGAAGAAAGAAGATTGGATATGAATAAATATGATAAGAATAGTGAAAGATATGTTATTCCTATGCATAAAAATAATGTTTGGAGTAACAAATGGATGTAGGATACTAGAAAGATATTTTTGCAAGTTAGTTACTGTGATCCCAGTTCACAGTACAATAAAGGGTGGGGGTCATTTAAAAGAAAGAGAGGGTTAACTCTTTGTTATAGTTGCAGAAGACCGGGACATCTTGCTAAGGAATGTTGTGGTAGAGTTCCTAGTTGTATTTGTTGTAAATCTATGGACCATGAAGTTTTGGATTTCCATAGAATGATTTCTCAATTTGAAAAGATGAATATGAGACAAGAAAACCATGAGACAGGCCAAGAAACTAAGGATATGTTATAACCCCAAAAAGAATTAGAGACTATATTATTACAGATGAAAGAAACCCTGAATGATCATAGTGATATCAAATTATCAATGATATTAAAAGAGAAGGAGTGCATAGAAACAAGAATAGGAGACTTCGACATAGACTGTGTTCTGGATGAGGAAACACAGGTGAATATCATGACAGAAAGAACTTGGGAAATTTTGGGAAAGCCTGCTATGTTTCCTTCATTTAGAGGAATAGGATTATTTAAAGGAAAGCTAATAACCCTATGTGGAAGACTTACCCATACATCTATGAGTGGTCATGGAACTTCGACAGAAGAATAATTTGAGATCGTTATGTTTGTTAAGAACAATGCCCCATTTTCTATTTTGCTAGGAAAAACCTGGATTGAGAAAGATCAAACACGAAGGAAACAAGAAGAGGAGGATCTAGAACATAAAAAGAAAGAACTAAGAGATTTCATGGCTAGGGAAATAACACACATACTGGAAGAACAAGAGGACCAGTCGAAGCTACTAAGGACCAAAGATTTGGACATCGAAGTTGAAATAACATGGGAAGACTTGAAACACCTATCTATACAAGAGAGTAGAGAACCTACCCCACAAAGAGAAGAAGTGTTACTCTCAGAACCCTTGAATGACCCGCAATAGTGCGAAGTTACTATTCCAAGAGGAGATTAGAAAAATAATGGAAAGAGGAAACCAGTGACTCAGATTATAGGAAACAAATCCAGAAAGCTCAGCAAGAAGAAAGCAAAGTTAGAAAAGTTCCAGGAAGTTCCAGGGAGGACTTCATAGAAGGAAGGTTTGCAAAAATGGAACTTCGTCGGGATATCAAAACAACAAAGATTGGCACTTCGACATGGAAAAGAAATAGGACCGTTGGAGGAATCCTCACCGTTATCTCGATGCTCCAAAATGGCTTGAACCATAGTTATTGCCTGAAATATCACCATTACACTATTGGGACCGCACCATAACGAATGTGATTGCATTGATTGAGGCATTCCTTCCCATTGGAGGAGTTTGTTACGATGTTGTCTATTTATCCCGTCACACGTTGCACTGAGAACACCTTTGACAATTGTGATTATTTGAGCCCATAGAGAACTAGTTGCTTTCATGCAGTGCCTATTGAGAGCTCGCCACCCATTCTGTTACATCGAGTATTTGATCACCGACCTGAGATACATGATTTTCAGCGTGCATGTTGGGTGAATTTAGAGAAGTGGATAAATCCATCAAATATATCCTCATAGACCTCATGACCAAGGTCATGTCTATAGGATTCCAAGCCTCATCGACAAAAGGAGTGCAAGCATCCCCATCAACTGCTCATGGATCTGGACCATCCTGAGCTGCACAGAGAAAATAACCAAGCATTGTGATTACTTGGTGAATGAAAATCTCATCCCATCTATCTTGACCGATTATATCCCACCTCTGGCTGGCGTGGTGAGCTGTGACAGTGTCCCAAGGGACTTAGACTACACCTTGATCACTGCGTACCTCCTGAAGGGGATACACACATTTTGACTACAGTTAAGACAAATCATGACATTGAAGATCAATGACTTCAACTTGGGAGATCGCAAGAGCCATGGAATGCTCACCCCACACAAGTACTTAACCAGGACCAAGGGGAAGAAGTCGAAGATCATCCCCCAACCATGTATTATGGACATTGCGAGGTCCACTATCATGAACGTGATGCAGATACCACACTTTGGAAGGCATCAGGAGATTATAGCGTGCGATAAAATCCTATTTTCGTGCTTCCATGGAAGTTATCTGTGGTTGGAAAGATGCATAACCATAGATATGACGCTGATTCATCGGATCACCAGACTAAGCATGCAAGGACTAGAGCCACAAGAATTTTATCCAGGGAAGACTGTAGATTGCGCCTTGGCACAGAAAATTAAAGATACCTATGGCAATGTGGAAAAGGGGAAGCAAGGCTACAAGGTAGCCTCCATTCAAAATGGTGCAGTGTGCCTAACCTCCTAACCTGCCAGTTGATCACTAGTAATCTAGTAAGGAATAATAGACCCATGAAGGTCACAGGGTTCATTGTTTACCTTCCAGGAAAATGCATGGAAGGGATACAAATAAACTGGGTGAGATTCCTCGACCACTAGTTAGAGAAATACTTTTGTGAAGCTCAGGATCAGAGATACAAGTTCCACTTCAGTTGGTTGTTGATCGTCATTGCTTTCATTGCTTTGGAAATGCTGGATAGTGTGACCTTCCCTGATATTGAGCCATCTGAACCCGTAGTTGTGAATTTCACCATGCTCTGGTATTCGTACAATATGGCAAACCAATGGTAGTCAAATGGGGTGTTCCACACCTACTACCTGCTGTTGAAGAGGGATATTGAGTCTTTCCCTCAGATGACGTCAAACACCCTGCAGAGGTTTAGACCATTTGTGAAGTTCCATGCAGATAGACATTTTATTTATATTACTGTGCATGGAGACAAACACAAAGAAGGGTTACAAAGTTACTATAAAATCACAAAGGAGGACTTGGAATAAATCACTAAGGAATCTCCTGCAGAGTTCCTTATACTACTTGACCAGGAAGAATTGTCCGACCCTGACCTTCTTGGAATTCCGGTGGTTACTCGCGATGAGTATGATGCAGCCAATAGTAGAAGAAGGAAGAAAAAGGAAGAGTTACATGACCTGAACAATGAATCAGAAGAGACTACTTCAAACTCACCTAGAGGGGGAGGTGATGAAAAAGTAGACAATGAAGAGGAAAAATGAGAAGAAGACAAGTAGAAACAAGGAGAAGTAACACCGCCTAGGGATCCTATTGGTGAAGCTAAGACCTCCAAGAAAAGAAAGGTTTCCACCACAAAACCTACATCGGAGAAGAAGTCCAAAGCTACTAAACCAGAGATGCAGACTGTGTTAATGATGTATGACATAGATTTCATCATCGTCGTTGTCTTAGATACCTCAGAATATATCTTATAGCACAATGAAGCCAAATAAGAGACCATGTATAAAAGAATTCAAGAAGAGTTGAAAGAGGTACAAGAAACCCTCTACTCCAGCCGCACAGTGTCTATTGTGCCTCCATCATCAGAAGGAACAAAGTTGGGATATGAACCTGCCCAGCTATGTCGAATAGAAGATGCAATCGAAGATCGCCTTCGTCATGTTCAGGAAGAAAAACAACATGTGATAGAGGCCTTAAAGAAAGAAAAAGAGGAATCCAGACAACAATGTCGGGTTGTGCAAGAGGAAA
>JASDQU010014015.1:160583-176075 GCA_032191745.1 Picea mariana | reverse complement strand
CTCTGAGGTAACTCAAACCTCTTCCCCACTCATGGAGTCATGGTCAACAATTTTTAACCTGGATGTTCCATTTGTCTTCCAACATTTAGTTGATTAAAAGTGTGTCTCATAAATGTGTCCAATAAAAGAAGACAGTTGGGAAAGTCAAATATTTTTTCCCAATAATCATCAAATAATTAATTACATAATCCAAAATTCAAAATTCGGATTTTCCAAATCTGAATTTTCCAAAAACGGAAATTTTTTTCTAAATTCAACTTAGAATTTATTTTTCTAAAATTTGAGGATATTACATCCTCTCCCCCTTAAGTAAAACATTGTACTTAGTGTTCATTCATCCCTTGGAATATGATTGGATAAGATTTCAACATATATTCCTCCAATTCCCAATTGACCTCCTTAGGACTAAAGTGCTTCCATTGCACTTTTACCTAGGTGATGGCTCTGTTCTGAGGTACTACTTCTTTCCTGTCGAGAATGCCTAGAGGCTCCACTTGGAGTTCGCCTTCTGGTTCTACCTACACCATGTTCCAATCAATGATGTGAGTAGGATCATGAATATATATATATTTAGCAATGAAACATGAAAAACATTATGAACTTTTAAACTGGCAGGAATTGCCAGTTGATTTGCTAAGGGTCTGATTCAAGTTAAAATATCAAAGGGGCCATGAAACCTTGGCGCCAACTTGGAACAATTTCTTAGATTTAGAGAGCTCCTTCTCACTTTGAATTTTAGATATACATGTTCCCCAATTTGAAATTATTGATGTCTTCTTTTTATATCTGCATAGATTTTATGTTGGTCATGGGCCTCTTTTAAGTTATGTTGTACCCTTTTTACCATTCTCTCCATTTCTTGGAGAATTTTTGGCCCCACCATAATCCTGTCAACTAGATTATCTCAATTAATTGAGGTTGTGCATTTCCTCCCATATAATACTTCGAAGGGACTCATCTTAGTTGATGTCTGGTAATTATGATTGTAAGAAAACTCAACTAAGTGTAGGTACTCTTCCCACTTAGTTTATTTTTTTCTTACATACATTCGCAACATGTCTTCGACAATATGGTTTGTTCATTCTGTTTTGCCATCCTTTTTTGGATGGTAGCTTGTGCTGAAATTTAGGTTAGTATCCAAACCTGCAAACAATTCTTTCCAAAAATTTGACGTAAATTTGACATGTCTATCAGAAATCACCATCTTAGGAATTCCATGTAATTTAAATATTTCCTTCATAAAAATTTCAGTGATATTAATCGCTTTGTAAGTAGATTTCACAAGTATAAATGTGCATATTTTCCTAGTTTATCAATCACTACCACAATCGAGTCATTTTTGTCTTTGAGTCTTATGCAAACATGTGATGAAGTCCATCGAGATAATATCTCATTTCCATTCTAGCATAGGCAGAGGTTGTAATAGACCTGTTGGATGCTCATGTTTAACCTTTACCTCATGACAATCTAAACATTTAGACAAATACTCAGTGGTTTCATTCTTCATGTTAGGACAATAAAAAAATTTTCTTAAGGATGTTATTGTTTTATGGTATCTTGGGTGACTAGAATACGGATTAGTGTGCAATTCGTCTAGAATTGTTGTCTTTAAATCAACAGAGTTAGGTACATACAGTCAGTTCTTGAACCTTAATAGTCATTTTTATCAATACTTAGATCTGTTCTGTTTATTTTTTATGCATTTCCTTGCAATTTTGTTGTTGTTTTGATGCAATCTTCATTACTACTACTTACAGGTTTTATTCTTTGTTCGATATCATTTTCTTCTTTGTTCATACTTATTTCATAGAGTTTTCTAGTCCTCCGACTTAGTGGATCTACAAATTTGTTTTCCTTACCTTTGATGTGTCGTACCTCAAAATTGAACTCGCTTAAAAGGGCCAACCATATTTCTTGCCTTGCATTGAGATCTGGTTGACTGAACAAATACTTTACACCATTGTTCTCAGTTAGTAACATAAATTTTCTTCCCATTAAATAATGTCACCACATTTTTAATGCATGAATTATGACTTCCAATTCTAAATTGTGAGTCACATAATTTCATTCATGTTATTTCATTTTACGTGATTAATAACAGATAGCATGTCCATCTTGTGTTAGCACACCTTCTAATACCTCTTTGCTTGCATCTATAAATATTTATCGAGATGTGCTACCTTAAGGATAGGTGTTGTAGTTAACAGGATTTTTAGTTTGTCAAAGTTGTCATAACACTTTTGCAACCAATCAAATTTTATTCCCTTTTCTGTAGTGATGTAATCGGGTACGCAATTTTGGAAAAGCCTTCGATAAATCTCCAGTAATAATCAGTAATTCCCATAAATGATCTGATTTCTTCTACATCCTTAGGGATAGGCCATTCCATGATGGTTTTATCTTTTTTTGGATCAACTACAATACCATATTTGGATATTATGTGTCCTAAATACTGTATCTTTCTTTAGTAAAAGTCTCACTTATCAAACTTAGCATACAAGTTATGGTCCCTTAAAGTACGTAATATTATTTAGAGATGTTCCTCATGTTTTCCTTTTGTTTTTGAGTAAACTAGAATATCATCGAGAAAAACCAACACAAATTTATCCATATATTGGTTGAATATACTATTCATCAAGAGAATAAAGGTTTCTAGTGCATTAGTAAGGCCGAATGGAATTATGACAAACTCATAGTGTCCATAATGTGTTCTAAATGTTGTTTTATTTATATATTCATCCTTTATTCTGACTTGGTGATAACCATACCTTAAATATAGCTTAGATAATATCTTTTCTCCTCCAACTTGGTCAAAGAGATCATTAATTATGGCTAAGGGATACTTATTATTAATCGTCTTTTTATTCAGTTATCAATAGTCAATACATAGTCTCAAAGTCCTATCCTTCTTCTTCAAAAATAAAATTGGTGTTCCCCAAGGTGAAACAGTTGGTATGATATACTCCTTATCTAACAGTTATTGTAACTGAATATTCAATTCTGTTAATTTGGGTAGACTCATTCTACAAGGTGCCTTGGATACTGGGAAAGATCCAGGTAGTTGATCGATAGATAAATATCTCTCTCTCCTTGGAGGTAGTTCTGATATATCATATAAAAATACATATTTGAACCCACGCAGGACTACAAAGTATTCTAAATTCGGCTTGATTTCTTCCCTTAGGATATTAGTTACTTGTACAACATAAATTTGGCAACCTTTGTTCATACATTTCTTAAATTGCATCACTGATATTTGCCTAACAAAAACTGGTTTTCAGATTCATTGGTCTGTTCTAACTATGTTACTTTCATCTTTATACACAAACGAATTTTTGTAATAGTTTAATATCACTTTATGTTTCTCTAACAAGTCCATTCCAATTATTATATCATAAGACCCCAAAGATAATATGTGACATCCCCAAAATAAAGTATTTTTGTAATTCGAAAATTGTTAGAGAATTATACCCATTTTTGGTAAATTCGAATTTGGACTTTTTTTGCCATTTATGGCAATTCTGAATTTTGAATTTGATAAATTGTAATTAATTATTATGATTGTTGGGCAGAGACCTGATTTGACCCAACTAGCTATTGGACTATGACACTTGTATGAAAACATAATATTTTTTTATTTATTGCAGGAAGACAAATGGAACAACCATGTTAAATTTAGCTGACCATGACTACATATGTGGGAAACATGTTGGAACTACCCCTGGGCTGGTTTTTACAAGTGGAAAATCAGGGATTTGGCCATTGGCAACCCCTGAAAATCAAGGATATAGAAAGCTGGGAAAATTCCGAAGGGAGGGAAAAAGAACTAGGCAAAAAGGATTTTGTTTGTAAATATATAACATATGTGAGGAGGTAGGACGTTGTTGAGTATCTTGGGAAAGAAAAGAATTATTGTATATTGTAGAGACCTAATTTAATTAAATCCAAAAATTCATACAATTAAACATAAAATTTCAAACATAGAATTTCTTTCAGTACGTAAATAATTCATTTAGCTTCAGATAAGCATATAATATTCAACAAAATTTAAAATTTATCTACAACATGAAAATAACTCAGCAAATTCATAAATAAAATACCTCCTTTTGATGCTAATTCCCATTGATATGGTTTTCCTTTCCCTGCTGCCTTGCCTAGCCTGATGCATTGATCGAAATCTACCCAAACCGACTAACTACCCAGTCAGCTAGGAGCAGCCTATCTGGCTCCCTAGCTCCAGGATACCGAAAGGAATCCTGGCCCCCATACCCAAAACCCCCAACAACTCGGTGCCCCCTACAATGGTTCACCCAAAACCCCCAAAACCAAACTCCTCCAACCAGACAATATGCCACCGAACTCTATGCCACAAAAAATATAGTGCTCTTCCAAAAAGCTTCCTTTTCCCAAAATAATCCCTCTTTCCATTTCCCTTAGGACTCTTCCGTCATATCCCCCCTTCACCGACTCTCCTCCCCTTCATTAATTTCCTTATCTCCTTTATTACCTTATCCCCTTCTTTATTATCTTATCCCCTTCTTTATTATCTTATCCTTAATTTAATGTTTCATTTCCCCCCTGCATACGTAAAGTATTTAATTAAATAAATTAAAATTATTAAGCCGCTTTAATTCATCACTCAAATCTTTAATGAGTCAATTAATTAATTAATTAATTATCAAAAAATATGAACAATTAATTAATAATTAATTAATTAATTAATATTATTAAGAAATAATTATTGTTTAACTAAAACATATTAGGACAGTCAGATTATCTAATTCATTATACTTAATAAACCTTATGCACTCTTTAACCAAGGTTGTTACATACACCCACCCTTTAGGAAACTTCATCACGAAGTTAAGGTATCTCATGATACAAAGGAAAAGAAACATGGTTCACACATTCATGACAATTAACCGACACTATTTGTAAGTAAGCCAAGAAAACTCATACATACTAGTGTACATGTACAAGAAATGCATGTGTAGCTAGTACATACAAGTCTTGTGCATGTACTAATAATCAATAACTACCACCCTTATAGTATTTTATGTATGCATTCAATCCAATCAACAAGACTATTCTTTTATAAAAGGCAATAAACCAATTAAATGTTTGCGAAATCCTTTAATTACAATTATCTAGTTCAAAAATTTTATTTAGACAACTGTGGTTTACTTACATAATTATGAATATTCATACATAGAGATTTTCTTTTCAGAAGGGAAAAACAATAAATTCCACCATAAGACAAATCTCCATACTTTCTCAACTATTTCTACTCATCCTTCCTCCCTAACTTACTTCCATCTCCATTCCTATCCTTCCTCTACTGGACTATCTTGGAGCATCAATTATATTGACCTAAATCCAAATAGAACCCGTAAGTGGAAGTGTCACTATCTCGACCAAGCTTCCCCAGTAGGCAACTGATAGTCATCATCACACGTCGAGGGGAGTGTGAGCTAACATTCTCCTCCCATAAATTCAGGTTTCGAAGGATACACGGTGGGAAATGCCTCCACCCCTCCTAATCATAACTAGGGTCCACTCTCTATAATGGAACATACAATGGCACTGTGTTGCTGGGAGTTTTGTCATCATTTATTCGGTTTTGGCAGTCTCATCACCTGAAATCCTGCACTGGTTCACATATCATAGCAATGCATCCAAACCATTATAATCTCATATACAAATATTCATACCATAATGTTTCTCGGCTAGTGGTCATGACATCCACTTTCATCATCATTATCCCCTGGCTATTTCAAAGCCCATAACCTGCTGATTAGTCTGTAACACAAACTCATACATTTCTATGTATTATGATCATATAATTGCATACAATCATCATTTCAATTTGGTATCCATGTACCAATAACTTAACATAAAAAAATTCAAGTTTGAAATAGATCTCATAATATCCCATTTTTCAATTTCGACACTCATTCATAAAATTATCATTTACCAAATAGATTTCATCATATCCAACATCATTCTAATAGCATTTAATCATTCATAAAATTTTCATTCTCACAATATGTCGCATAATATACATCATAATCAATAACATTTAAACATTCATAAAATTTACATTGACATAGTATATCGCATTATATCCATCATCATCAATAACATTTAAACATTCATAAAGGTTCATACATCTTAAAATTTTAAGTGTATTATTTAATAGTTTCACTTTGAGTAGAAAATAAAAGTGTAGGCCTTAGGTAATCCTGGCTATCTAAGTCAAAAGGTGGTGTTACATACACCCAACCTTCAAGAAACATATTCTCAAGGTGGTCAACAAAGTGAGGGATAGTCTCATCATAGTGTCTCGGCATCTTCCCAAGTAGCAGATCCTGGACTATACTTGTCCCATTGGACCTTAACTTTGTCTACCAGACAGTTCTTGAGCTGTTGGACTCTACGGTCCAATATGTGTAATGGTTCTACTGTGAGGGTTCCCATGTCTGATACCTACAATTCCTTCCNTAAAACAGATACATGAAAAACATTATGAGTTTTATGCAAGTGGGGTGGTAGTACGAGACGATAGGCAATGGGTCCAATTTTCTCTTGGATTATGAATGGTCCTATAAATCATGGTGACAACTTTGTCCCCTTCTCGAACCATATTGTACTCTTATTAGGCCTTATATGAATGAAAACATGGTCTCCCACTTCATAACTTCGGTCGGTCTTGTGTGCATCTGCATAACTTTTTTGCGTATCCTGTGCTTCCTTTAGTCTCATCCTAATCTGAATCACCTGTTCCTCCATCTCTTGAATCAATTTTGGCCCAACTGTTACTCAATATTCTAGTCTATCCCAACTCAATGGCGTTCTACATGGCCTTCCATACAGAGCTTCGTAAGGTGGCATTCTGATGGAGCTATGAAAATTGTTATTGTAGGAAAACTCTACCAAAGGTAGGTACTTCTCCCACTGGTTTTGATTATCCATGACATACATCATGAGCATGTTTTCCATGAATTTATTTACTCTCTCAGTTTTCCCATCTGTTTCAGGATGATAAGTTGTGCTTAAGTTCATCTGAGTCCCCAACGCTGACTGCAAACTTGTCCAAAACCTAGAAGTGAATCTGGAGTCCCTATCTGAAATGATCTTCTTAGGTATCCCATGCAAATGGATAACCTCATTTACAAACACACGTGCCACATCAGTGACGTCATAAGTGTCTCTAACTGGAATAAAATGAGCACTCTTGGTTAACTTATCCACTATCACAAGAATGACATTGTGTCTATGAGATGTGAGTGCAACCCCACAACAAAATCCATAGAGATGACTTCCCACTTGGACATAGGAACATCATGTGGTTGTAGGAGGCTTGCTGGGTGATGGTGGTTGGCTTTCACTTGTTGACACTCTTGACATTTGGTGATGAAATGGACTACATCGTGCTTCATGCCTACCCAGGAGAAGAGCTTCCTCATGTCTGCGTAGATCTTCTTCACACCTGGATGCGCACAATAAAGTGCTCTATGGGATTCCTTCAGTATGATGCTTTGAATATCCCCATTTTCAGGGATGTACATCCTTCCTTGATATCTCAATAGTCCATTTGCTTCCAGACTATATCCTTCATACTTTGGATTTAACTGCCTCCCGCTCTGGAGGTTTGAAGTAACCTCTAAATACCAACTGTCTCCTTGGATTTGTGTCAACACATGTTCCCTCAGATTGAATTTTAAGGGTATCAAGGAGAAGACACATGGTCTCCTGCTCAAGGCATCTGCGACCACATTTTCCTTCCCCTTGATGTAAAAAATACCAAAATTGTACTCACTCATAATCTCACTCCATCACCTTTGTCGGGCATTCAGATCCCTTTGAATGAAGAGATGTTTTAAACTTTGATGGTCCATTTTGAGCTCAAAGTTTTTCCCCACAAGATAGTGCCTCCAAAGTTTCATAGCTAGCATTACAACTGCCAACTCTAAATCATGAGTCACGTATAGCTCTTCGTGTTTCTTCAACTTCCTTGATGCATAAGCTATCACTCCTCCATCCTGCATTAACACAGCCCAAAACCCTTGCTTTGAGGCATCTGTGCAGACTGTGACATCCTTTTCCATATCCGTCACTCGTAGAATTGGCGCACTAGTTAGTAACCTCTTAAGCTCAATGAATGCACTATCACATTCTTCTGTCCATTCATACCTAACCCCCTTGCACTGCAAAGTGGTGATGGGTTTTGCTATTTTGGAGAAACCACTTCAAAAATCTCTGATAATAACCTGCTAGCCCCATGAAGCTTCTCACCTCATGGGCATTTTTTGGCACTGGCCACTCCAAAATGGCCTTTACATTTTTTGGGTCCACAGAGATTCCTTCATCGGAAATGATATGACCTAAATAGTGGTTCTCTTTCTGAAAAAAGGAACACTTCAAAAACTTCCCATACAATTTGTTCTCTCTAAGGCAGGACATCACCACTCACAAGTGTTCCTCATGTTCTCTTTCGTTCTTAGAATAGATGAGGATGTCATCTAGAAAGTCTTGTACAAAACAGTCTAGGTACATCTGGAATATGTTGTTCATGAGGCTCATGAATACTGTTGGCGCATTGGTCAATCCAAAATGTACTACGAAAAACTCGTAATGTCCAAACTGAGTTCGAAAGGAAGTTTTTGGGATATCGCATTCCTTAATCCTTAACTGATGATACCCTGATCGCAAATCGATCTTTGAGAATACCGTTTCTCCTTTCATTTGATCAAAGAGGTCATCTATTCGCAACATCGGGTGCCTATTTTTCACTGTAGCATGATTCAAGTCCCTGTAATCTATAGATAGTCATAAGGATCCATCCTTCTTCTTTACAAAAATTATTGGTGCACCCCAAGGTGAGACACTGGGCCTTATTAGCCCTAAGTCCAGTAAATATTTCAACTGCATTTGCAACTCACAAAGTTTTGGCACTATCATCTGATACAGAGTCTTGGAAATTGTTTCTGCACTAGGTTTTAGCTCAATAGTAAAATCAAGTTCCCTCTCAGGAGGTAAGCCTAATAACTTGTTCGGAAAAACATCCCTAAATTATGACAATACCGGGTACTGATCTAATGATGGTCCCTTCCTTTCATTCACTGCTTCAACTGCATAAAGTCGACACCCTTCCCTCAAGCATAGCTTAACCTTCATAGTTGAGATAAAGCGTAATGACAATTTTCTCCATACACCCTATATCTCCACTGGCCCTCCTTCGTCATCTAAAGAGAGCACCATTTTTGCGAAACAATCTACCGAATCTCGATAAGCTTCTAACCAGTTCATTCCAATGATTAGGTTGTACACCCTGAGAGCAGTGACGTACACCTTTAACCTTGTATTACACACTCCCAGGTCTACTATACAATTATCAACGCTAGGTCCTACCGCTTGTTTTTCCCCCGAAGCCATCTCGACTTGTTTAAACTCATCATGCTCGTAGGATGCCAACCCACTCTTTTCTAATGCAGATGGTGAAATGAAACTATTTGTCGCACCAGAGTCAAATAAAATATTAACATTGATATGATTAAGCATACCTGATGATTCCACCACCATGGATTGATGTTCGGCCTAGCGATTATTAACCGCTGTGTAAATCTAGTGGCTACTACTTGCTCTTCCCATCGGGGCCTTTCCTTCTCTATGCATGAATCCTGATTGCAACTCTGGGCAGTCACGTTGGTAATGTGGTCCTCCCAACCCCCAACATGTAACACAGGATTGAACCTGCACACTTTTATTTGACTCTTTCTGAAATGAGTTCCTTCCCTTGGAACCCCTTCCCCTGCTGGATGTTCCCTAAGATGGCCATGGACCTGCTTGCGTCGTTGCCGATGAACGAGACGTTGCACTCGCTGCCATTCAAATCCTTGTTTCTACTGTCTTTGGTGTGACTCTATTACCATATGGAGGTGCCCTTAAGCCCCCTCCCCTGGGAAATGTCCTAGAGGCCTTCCTCACGAACCCAGGATGATGCAGAAAGGTCGGTCTCGTACCTTCGGTTAAGTTCATATGTTCTTACACATAACGCTCATTTTCCACATCTTCCTCTACTGAAGATGGTTTCCACATCCGTACCATACCTCTTATCTTAGGGTTCAATCCATAGACGAAGTGCTCTGCCTGTCGTTGGTCATTATCCATATACAAAACATAATTGACCAATTACATAAATCTGATCTCATATTCTTCTACAGTTCTGTTTCCTTGTACTAAGGCATGAAACGCCCCTACCTGTTGTTCCTCATAGTAAGTTGGTAGATATTTCCTTCAGAACCTCTCCTCGAAAATTTCCCAAGATACTGTGTCCGGGGAAAGATGCATGTGTCTTTCCAGGTTGCCCCACCAGTTCAAGGCAGTGTCTCTTAACTGAAAAATTTCTATCTTCGCCTTTGAGCTAGACACAGAGTCCCTTTAGGAAAAACACCTTGTCATGCCTTCCAACCATGCTTCTGCGCGTTCACTGGTGTGACCCCCAGCAAACTTTGGAAGTTTGATCTTTTGCAATTCTCGAGTGATGTCTTTGGGTGGAGATCCTCCCCCTAAATCCCTTGATGCTTTTGGATTACCCATTCCAGATGGTGGGGGTTCCACTTCGGTTTGTGCTGGTTGTCACCCCTTTAAAGTCTCATTTGTGGCCTCCAACGAGTGCAGTATGAGAGCTAGTTCGGGCGATGGTGGCGATGGCGCTGGTGGTGTTGGTGGTACCTGCAACGATGCTCCTCTTCCTTGATTCCCTCGAGTCCTAACCATTCTGTATGATTTAACCTGCATCAACCAAAGTTGTCAGGGTGAGTTCAAGGACGTTTTCAAATTTGTGCAACTTAAACTAAAAGACAGGGTTAGGCGTAAGTTTTTATTTCCTTGTCTATAAACAAACATCACTCTCTTTAGGGGATTGGCTAGGTTAGGGCTAAAGCGTCTAATCTTGATTTATTCGCCTAAGAAAACTACTGATTCCCTTTCCCAGTAGCTACTCTAGCTTGTAGCATACTCGTCGATTCTCTAACTTACCTTCCTAGTGCGCACGAGGCCCGCCCCCCGCTTGTCTTGGTCTAAGTCATTATACTTTACGTTTACAACTAATTAAGGTGACTTCCAACCTAGTGTCAATGAAATGAGTCTAAGGTTATCCTTCGATTCTTGACTCATGGGATTTCCTTGGCGCATTGTACATATGCATTGAATTGTGTGTCTCAGTGGCTGCAGGTGCGAGTCTTGAGGATTGTAGAGTTGTTTTTGGGCATTGGAGCTTAACGCTTGTGCGTCGTGGTTATTTATTGTTTCCTAACTTGTGGTCATATGATGTAGTGAGCCTAAGGCTATGCATTGAAGATTAGTGCTTGGTTTGACTGGTGGAATGGAATGGAGAGACTTGGCGCTTGGTTCGGTGGTTGAGGGCACAGAACTCAGTGTTTGGTTAACATGGATAATTGGAGATTATACTTCAGGTTAACACTCTGTTAGCATTATTCTATTTAAGTATATGAATTTATTTCTAAAGACTCATGTATGGCACGTTGGTGTTTGGTTGTTTCTTAAGGCTTTTGCAGTGGGTGGTCATGGGTTCAAAACCCATAGACTCCAAAACATTTCAATTTTATTTTTTTTATAACTTTATTTATTAATATATATTTTTTTAATTTATTTATCATTACAAAAAAATAAATAAATTTAAACAAATAATTTAAAAAAAAACAATAATATATTTTTTTTAAATTTATAAAACAATAATAAATTTAAACATATATAAATTGTCTCGTGCCTATTTATAAAGCAATAATAAATTTAAACCTATATATAAAACATATATGAATTTAAACAAATAATTTAAAAACAATATTTTTTTAAAATAACAAAGGGCAGGCACGCATGAAGCCCACGTGCCGCCCTCATTTCCTCCAGCCTTTCATACCTAAACCCTAAACTATTCCTTAACCCTAATTCCTATTTTCCTTATTATTTCTTCTTGCGAGGTTTCTGGTTATGCGGTTGGCGACCATGGCCTTCTCTCATGGCTTCTCCTCCTCGTTTGTTAGGTGATGGCTTGTATTGTTTCTTGGTGAATGATTTGTGAGCTGGTGTTCGGCGCTTGTGCTTGGGTTGTATGTCATTTATATGTGTTGAAGCTCTCCTAAGTTATTCGATGAGATATATGGAGTGGAGTTGAGTTTGGCACTTGGATTGTTTGAATCGCTGTTTTTTTTTGTTTTGCAGTGCACGCCTTTTTAGCCCACTTGTGAGATCCTCTTCCCTATGTCTTGATTCCTGGAGCTTGGGTGCTTAGTATTGGATAACTCGTGTTGTATTGTAGTTTCTTAGCTCGGTGCTTTAACTGGAGATTGGATATTGGGCCCAATAATTTATTTATGTTATTTTTTTTTATAACATTTTTTTATGGCTGTGTATGCGGTTGCAAGTTGCAGGTTGCGTTGTGAAGGTGGATGTGTACTGAACAACTTTGGTCCATGGGTACTAGTTTGCAAAGGATTCCCATTGTGGGTTTATCCCTTGGCTTGCGCATGGTGTTTACCGCCTAGATTGTGATGCATTGTGTGCTGGTGCAGGTGCGCTGGCTATTGGTTTTTTGTGTTGTTTTTATTACTAAATTTATTTTTTTTTCCTGTGTGTGCAGCATTCTCCTCAACCGTGGCTTTGTGTTGGTCTGGTCGTGGCACGGTCTCGTGAGCTTGGTTTGCGCACCTACTTATGTTTCATGTGATTGATGTGTGCCTTGACATAGCCTACTTATGTTTGTTTATAGGTCGACTATAAGAGTTCATGGATTAGGGTTTACTTTACATATGGAACGCTCACAGGTAGTATTTCCATCGCAGACTACGGGAGCCATACGATTTTATTTCATCGATGTTCTCTTTCTCATTGAATATTCATTTTTAATTAGTTATATCCTACTCTGACTGATAAAACTTTGGATGAGGTGTGGATTGGGGATGTTTTTTTTTTTGTGTACAAATGTAGCCAATTCGTTCATTCGGTTTATGGTGAACCCTCATCATACGTTGTTTCCATCTGTTTTTTTTTTTTAGCTTGTTAACCAATTGAATCTTTATTTGTTTGTAACCTCATGTGACCTCACTTTGTTTGTTATTTGCCCATTTATCTTATAACCAGATCAATTTGTTGATAACTCTTGAAACCTTATCAAATACTGAAGAATTATCAAAGTAGCGAGAAAGAAAACATTATTCTTTCATTATCTGTAATCAAGTCGCACCTGTTTCAACCTTTTGGAAAGGAAGAAAACAAGATATAGTGGTATGATTCTCACTTTGGGTGCGAGAGGTCCCAATTTTGATTCTCCGAATTCCCCTGTAGGTGACGTTGTTAAATTCCCTCCTCAATCCAAGGCATGGGTTCAAGTACTATTCCTCCTTTACATGATAGAGAATAGAGGGGCGCCACCAGAGTTAGTGATAACACATGCTTAACTTATAAATCCCATTTCTGATGCAAATGCAATTATCCCTGTTACTTCTGCACCAAAAAATTCAGAAAGAAATATGTTATGAGTATTGATGTGTTCATAGCAATCGGATGGTGGATGTCAAACAAAAGCTTCCAGAGTGACAGTGAAGACAAGAGCTAGGACTGGAAGTTTGCTGACATGACAGATCCAATACAGTGTTGGTCTATTTTTGGATCCATCGTCAACCTGACAGGGATAAAGCATGGTAGCTCCATGCAGCTCAGGGTTCGTGTTTGGTCCTAAATTTCTATCATTTAACTTTCGTATAATTTTATTTTTTTTGTTTAATTTTTTTTTGTAAATCTAATTCTGGTTTTTTTTATTGCCTCTTCAATCTATGGTTTAAAGTCTTCAGAAAATGACAAGGATAACCTATATTAATGTTTGTATTAAGGTCTATAAGGATTTTCCTTTCTGGTTCAAGTGCAGTAGGGTTTTGTAGGTTCTCTGTTTATTTTATTCAATTTTTACCTTAGTTTCTCTGGTTCAATGTCCTCAGAAGATCACAAAGATAAACTAATATTTTGTCTGGATCTCGATCTTAGGTTTTGAAGTGATAATTTATTCATTATACTTTTCATTTTGTTTAGTTCAGTAAGGTTTTGTTGGCTGTGTGACTATTTTATATCAAATTTAAATTTTGACGATCTATTTTCATTTGTTTAAGGTGGGTAGGCCCTTGGCTCCATATTTGAACCGGGGCTCTGATACCATGTGTAGAGACCTAATTTAATTAAATCCAAAAATTCATACAATTAAACATAAAATTTCAAACATAGAATTTCAATTTCAAACCTAGAGTTTCTTTCAGTGCGTAAATAATTCATTTAGCTTCATATAAGCATATAATATTCAGCAGAATTTAAAATTTATCTACAGCATGAAAATAACTCAGCAAATTCAGAAATAAAATACCTCCTTCTGATGCTAATTCCCGCTGATATGGTTGTCCTTTCCCTGGTGCCTTGCCCAACCTGATGCACTAACCAAACTCTGCCCAAACCGACTAACCACCCAACTAGCTAGGAGCATCTTGTCTAGCTCCCTAGCTCTAGGATATCGAAAGGAATCTTGGCCCCCATGCCCAAAACCCCCAGCAACCCGACACCCCCTGCAATGGTTCACTAGAAACCCCCAAAAACAAACTCCTCCAACCAGACAATATGCCACCGAACTCTATGCCATAGAAAATACAGTGCTCCTCCAAAATTCTTCCTTTCCCCAAAATAATCCCTCTTTCCATTTCCTGTAGGACTCTTCCATCATATCCCCCTTTCACTGACTCTCCTCCCCTTTATTAATTTCCTTATGTCCTCCTTTATTACCTTATCCCCTTCTTTATTATCTTATACCCTTCTTTATTATCTTATCCTTAATTTAATGCTTCATTTACCCCTTGCATATATAAAGTATTTAATTAAATAAATTAAAATTATTAAGCACCTTTAATTCATCACTCAAATCTTTAATGAGTCAATTAATTAATTAATTAATCATCAACATATATGAACAATAAATTAATAATTAATTAATTAACTAATATTATTAAGAAATAATTATTGTTTAACTAAAACATATTAGGACAGTCAGATTATCTAATTCAGTATACTTAATACACCTTATGGACTATTTAACCAGGGTTGTTACATACACCCACCCTTTAGGAAACATCATCCTGAAGTTAACGTATCTCATGATACAAAGGAAAAGAAGCATGGTTCACACATTAATGACAATTAACTGACACTATTAGTAAGTAAGCCATGAAAACTCATACATACTAGTCTACATGTACAATAAATGCATGTGTAGCTAGTACATACAAGTCTCATGCATGTACTAATAATCAATAACTATCACCCTTATAGTATTTATGTATGCATCCAATCCAATCAACAAGACTATTCTTTTATAAAAGACAATAAACCAATTAAATGTTTGTGAAATCCTTTAATTACAATTATCTAGTTCAACAA
>JASDQU010014015.1:123721-152974 GCA_032191745.1 Picea mariana | reverse complement strand
AATTTTGGCCCAACTGTTACTCGGTCTTCTAGTCTATCCCAACTCAATGGCATTCTGCATAGCCTTCCATAGAGAGCTTCGTAGGGTGGCATTCCGATGGAGCTATGAAAATTATTATTGTAGGAAAACTCTACCAAAGATAGGTACTTGTCCCACTAGTTTTGATTATCCATGACATACATCCTGAGCATGTCTTCCATGCCTTGATTTACTCTCTCAATTTTCCCACCTATTTCAGGATGATAAGATGTGTTTAAGTTCACCTAAGTCCCCAACTCTAACTGCAAAGTTGTCCAAAACCTAGAAGTGAATCTGGAGTCCCTATCTGAAATGATCTTCTAAGGTATCTCATGCAAACGAATAACCTCATTTACAAACACATGTGCTACATCAGTGACATCGTAAGTGACTCTAACCAGAATAAAATGAGCACTCTTGGTTAACTTATTCACTATCACAAGAATGGCATTGTGTCTTTGAGATGTGAGTGGCAACCCCACAACAAAATCCATAGAGATGGCTTCCCACTTGGACATAGGAACATCATGTGGTTGTAGGAAGCCTGCTGGGTGATGGTGGTCAGCTTTCACTTGTTGACACTCTAGGCATTTGGCGATGAAATGGACTACATCGCGCTTCATGCCTACCCAGGAAAAGAGCTTCCTCATGTCTGCGTACATCTTCTTCACACCCATATTTTCACAATAAAGTGCTCTATGGGATTCCTTCAGTATGATGCTTCGAATATCCCCATTTTCAGGGATGTACATCCTTCCTCGATATCTCAATAGTCTGTCTACTTCCAGACTCTATCCTTCATACTTTGGATCTAACTGCCTCCCACTCTGGAGGTTTGAAGTAATCTCTAAATACCAACTGTATCCTTGGAGTTACGTCAACATATGTTCCCTCATATTGACTTTTAAGGGTATCAAGGAGAAGACACGTGGTCTCCTACTCAAGGCATCTGCGACCACATTTTCCTTCCCCTTGATATACAAAATACCAAAATCATACTCACTCATAATCTCACTCCATCGCCTTTTCCTGGCATTCAGATCTCTTTGAATGAAGAGATGTCTTAAACTTTGATGGTCTGTTTTGAGCTCAAAGTTTCTCCCCACAAGATAGTGCCTCCAAAGTTTCATAGCTAGCATTACAGCTGCCAACTCTAAATCACGAGTCTCGTATAGCTCTTCTTGTTTCTTCAACTTCCTTGATGCATAAGCTATCACTCCTCCATCCTGCATTAGCGCAGCCACCAACTCTTGCTTCGAGGCATCCGTGCAGACTGTGAAGTCCTTTTCCATATCCAACACTCGTAGAATTGGTGCACTAGTTAGTAACCTCTTAAGCTCAATGAATGCACTATCACATTCTTCTGTCCATTCATACTTGACCCCCTTGCACTGCAAAGTGGTGATGGGTTTCGCTATTTTGGAGAAGCCCTCCACAAATCTCCGATAATAACCTGCTAGCCCCATGAAGCTTCTCACCTCATGAGCATGTTTCAGAACTGGCTACTCCATAATGGCCTTTACCTTTTCTGGGTCCACGGAGATTCCTTCACCGGAAATGATATGACCTAAATAGTGGATCTCTTTCTAAACGAAGGAACACTTCGACAACTTCCCATACAATTTGTTCTCTCTAAGGTAGGACAACACCACTCGCAAGTGTTCCTCGGGTTCTCTTTCGTTCTTGGAATAAATGAGGATGTCATCTAGAAAGACTTATACAAAACGGTCTAAGTACTTCCGGAATACGTCGTCCATGAGGCTCATGAATATTGTTGGTGCATTGGTCAATCCGAAAGGTACTACGACAAACTCATAATGTCCAAATCGAGTTCGAAAGGCAGTTTTTGGGATATCGCCTTCCTTAATCCTTAACTGATGATACCCTGATCGCAAATCGATCTTTGAGAATACCGCTGCTCCTTTCATCTGATCGAAGAGGTCATCTATTCGTGGCATCAAGTACCTATTTTTCACTGTCGCATGGCTCAAGTCCCTGTAATCTATAAACAGTCGTAAGGATCCATCCTTCTTCTTTACAAAAAATATTGGTGCACTCCAAGGTGAGACACTGGGCCTTATTATCCCTAAGTCCAGTAACTCTTTCAACTGCATTTGCAACTCACAAAGTTTCTCCACTGTCATCTGATACAGAGTCTTCGAAATTGGTTTTGCACCAAGTTTTATCTCAATAGTAAAATCGAGTTCCCTCTCAAGAGGTAACCCTGGTAACTCGTTCAGAAAAACATCCTTAAATTCTGACAATACCGGGTACTGATCTAATGAGGGTCCCTTCCTTTCATTCACTACTTCAACTACATAAAGTTGACACCCTTCCCTCAAGCATTGCTTAACCTTCATAGTTGAGATAAAGCGTAATGAAATTTTTCTCTGTACACCCTGTATCTCCACTGACCTTCCTTCATCATCTAAACAGAGCACCCTTTTTACGAAACAATCTACCAAATCTCGATGAGCTTCTAACCAGTCCATTCCAATGATTAGGTTGTATGCCCTGAGAGCAGTCACATACACCTTTAACCTGGTAGTACACACTCCCAGGTCTACTATACAATTATCAACGCTAGTTCCTACCACTTGTTTTTCCCCCGAAGCCATCTCAACTTGTTTAAATTCATCGTGCTCGTAGGCTACCAACCCACTCTTTTCTAATGCAGATGGTTAAATGAAACTATCTGTCGCACCATAATAAAATATAATCTTAACATTGACATGATTTAGCGTACCTGATGATTCCACCACTGTGTATTGATGTTCGGCCTGACAATTATCATCCGCTGTGTAAATCTGGTGGCTGCTACTTGCTCTTCCCATCGGGGCCTTTCCTTCTCTATGAACGAAACCTGATTGCAACTTTGGGCAATCACGTTGGTAATGGGGTCCTCCGCACCCCCAATAGGTAATATGGGATTGAACCTGCACACTATTATGTGACTATCTCTGAAATGAGTTCCTTCCCCTGGAACCCCTTCCCTTGCTAGTTGTTCCCTGAGATGGTCGTGGACCTTCCTGCGTCGTTGGTGATGAACAAGACACTGCACTCATTTCCATTGAAATCCTTGCTGCTACTGTCCTTGGTGTGACTTTGTTACCATATGGAGGTGCCCTTGAGCCCCCTTCCCTGGGAAATGTCCTATGGACCTTCCTCACGAACCCAGGACGATGCAGAAAGGTTGGTCTCCTACCTTCGGTTAAGTTCATGTGTTCCTGTGCATAACACGCATTTTCCACAACTTCCTCTACTAAATACGGTTTCCACATCTGCACCATAGCTCTTATCTTAGGGTTCAATCCATAGATGAAGTGCTCTACCTGTCGTTGTTCATTATCCATATATGAAACATAATTGACCAATTCCATAAATCTGATCTCATATTCTTCTACAGTTCTGTTTCCCTGTACTAAGGCATGAAACGCCCCTACCTATTGTTCCTCATAGTAAGATGGCAGATATTTCCTTCGAAACCTCTCCTCGAAAAGTTCCCAAGATACTGTGTCCGGGGTAAGATGCAGTTGTCTTTCTAGGTTGCCCCACCAACTCAAGGCCCTGTATCTTAACTAAAAAACTGGTATCTTCACCTTTGAGCTGGATACATAGTCCCTTAAGGAAAAACACCTTGTCATGCCTTCCAACCATGCTTCTATGAGTTCACTGGCGCGATCCCCGGCAAACTCCAGAAGTTTTATCTTTTGCATTTCTCGAGTGATGTCTTCGGGTGGAGGTCCTCCCCATGAATCACTTGATGCTTCTGGATTACCCATTCCAGATGGTGTGGTTTCCACTTCAGTCCCTAGTAGTTGTCTCCCCTTTAAAGTATCATTTATGGTCTCCAACAAGTGTAGTATGAGAGCTAGTTCAGGCGATGGTGGCAGCGACGTTGGTGGTGTTGGTGGTACCTGCGACGATGCTCCTCTGCCTCAATTCCCTCGACTCCTAACCATCTTGTATGATTTAACCTGCATCAACCAAATTTTTCAAGGTGAGTTGAAGGACGTTTTCAAATTTGTGCAACTTAAACTACAAAACGGGGTTAGGTGTAAGTTTTTCTTTACTTGTCTGTAAACATACATTACTCTCTTTAGGGGATTGGCTAGGTTAGGGATAAAGCGTCTAAGGTTGATTTATTCACCTAAGAAAACTACTGATTTCCTCACCCGGTAGCTATGCTAGCTTGCACCATACTCGTCGATTCTCTAACTTACCTGCCTAGTGCACACGAGGCCCACCCCCAGCTTGTTTTATTCTAAGTCCTTATACTTTGCATTTACAACTAATTAAGGTGACTTCCAACCTAATGTCGATGAAATGAGTCTAAGGCTATCCTTCGTTTCTTGACTCGTGGGATTTCCTTGGTGTATTGTACATATGCATTGAATTGTGTGTCTCGGTGGCTGCAGGTGCGAGTCTTGAGGATTGTAGAGTGGTTTTTGGGCATTGGAGCTTAATGCTTGTGTGCCATGGTTATGTATTGTTTCCCTACTTGTGGTCGTATGATGTAGTGATCCTGAGGCTATGCATTGAAGATTAGTGCTTTCCTTGAATGGTGGAATGGAATGGAGGGACTTGGTGCTTGGTTCAGTGGTTGAGGGCATGGAACTCAATGTTTGGTTAACACGGATAATTAGAGATTATACTTCGGCATAGCACTCTATTACCATTAATCTATTTAAGTATATGAATTTATTTGTAAAGACTCTTGTATGGCTCATTGGTCTTTGGTTGTTTCTTAAGGCTTAGGTGGTGGGTGGTCGTGGGTTCAAAACCCATAGACTCCAAAACATTTCAAAAAATAAATAAATATAACTTGTTTTATTAATATATATATTTTTAATCTATTTATCATTATAAAAAAAAAAAAAAAAGTTTAAACAAATAATTTAAAACAAACAATAATAATTTTTTTTTTTAATTTATAAAATAATAATAAATTTAAACATGTATAACTTGTCCTGTGCCTATTTATAAAATAACAATAAATTTAAACCTATATATAAAACATATATGAATTTAAACAAATAATTTAAAAACAATAATTTTTTAAAATAACAAAGGGTGGGCACGCATGAAGCCCATGTACCGCCCTCATTTCCTCCAGTCTTTCATACCTAAACCCTAAACTATTCCTTAACCCTAATTCCTCTTTTCCTTATTATTTCTTCTTATAAGATTTATGGTTACGTGGTCGGTCGCCATGGCCTTCTCTCATGGCTTCTCTTCCTCATTTGTCAAGTGATGGCTTGTATTGTTGCTTGGTGAATGATTTGTGCACTGGTATTCGATGCTTGTGATTGGGTTGCATGTCCTTTATATGTGCCAAATCTCTCCTAAGTTATTCAATGAGATATATGGAGTGGATTTGAGCTTGGCACTTGGTTTGTTTGAATCACTTTTTTGTTTTTGTTTTGTAGTGCATGCCTTTTGAGCCCACTTGTGAGATCCTCCTCTCTGTGTCTTGATTCCTGGTGCTTGGGCACTCGATCTTGGATAACTCATGTTTTATTGCAAGTTCTTAGCTTGGTGCTTTAACTGGATATTGGCCAATAATTTATTTATGTTATTTTTTTTTATAACATTTTTTTATGGCTGTGTATGCGGTTGCAGGTTGCAGGTCGTGTTGTGCAGGTGGATGTGTATTGAACAACCTTGTTCCATGGGCGCTAGTTTTCAAAGGATGCCCGTTGTGGGCTTCTCCCTTGGCTTGCGTATGGTGTTTATGACCTGGATTGTGATGCGTTGTGTGCTGGTGCAGGTGCGCTGGCTGTTGGTTTTTTTTTGTTTTTATTACTAAAAAAAATATTTTTTCCTGTGTGTGCAGTGTGTTCCTTAGCCGTGGCTTTGTGCTGGTCTGGTCGTGGCATGGTCTCGTGAGCTTGGTTTGTGCGCCTACTTATTTTTCATGTGATTGATGTGCGCCTTGACATAGCCTTACACATGCACATACAAAGTGACATAACCTTGCTAATATGACCATCTTACTCCTTTAACACACTCCAAATCTCTTAAAACCTAAGTCATGTAGAATCGGTTGTCGAATACACTCAGGGAGATAGAATCTCACAAAGGTTTTGAGTTTTCATTTTTTCAATTTCCACGTCTTACATTTTTTTATAGGTCAACTATAAGAATTCAGGGATTAGGGTTTACTTTACATCTGGAATGCTCGTAGGTAGTATTTTCATCGCAGACTACATGAGCCATATGATTTTATTTCATCGGTGTTCTCTTTCTCATTGAATATTCATCTTTAATTAGTTATATCCTACTCTGAATGATAAAAATTTGGATGAGGTATGGATTGGGGATGGGTTTTTTTTGTGTACATATGTAGCCAATTCGTTCATTCGGTTTATGGTGAACCCTCATCATACATTGTTTCCATCTGTTGTTTTTTTTTATCTTGTTACCCAATTGAATCTTTATTTGTTTGTAACCTCATGTAACCTCACTTTGTTTTTTATTTGACCATTTCTCTTAAAACCAGATCAATTTGTTTATAACTTTTGAAACCATATCAAATACTGAAGAATTATCAAAGTAGCAAGAAAAAAAACATTATTCTTTCATTATCTGTAATCAAGTCGCACCTGTTTCAACCTTTTGGAAAGGAAGAAAACAAGATATAGTGGTATGTTTCTTGCTTTTGGTGTGAGAGGTCCCAAGTTCAATTCTCGGAATGCCCCTGTAGGCGACATTGTTAAATTACCTCCTCAATCCAAGGCGTGGGTTCAAGTACTATTCCTCCTTTACATGATAGAGAATACAAGGGTGCCACCAAAGTCAGTGATAACATAGGCTTAACTTCTAAACCCCATTTCTACTGCAAATGCAACTATCCTTGTTACTTCTGCACCAGAAAATTCAAAAAGAAATCTGTTATGAGTATTGATGTGTTCATAGCAATCAGATGGTGGATGTCAAACGAAAGCTTCCGGAAGGACGGTGAAAACAAGAGCTAGTACTCGAAGTTTTATGACGTGACATATCTAATACAGTCTTGGTCTATTGTTGGATCCATCGTCAACCTGAAAGGGATAAAGCATGGTAGCTCTGTGCAGCTCAGGGTTCATGTTTGGTCCTAAATTTCTATCATTTAACTTTCGTATCAAAAAAAATTTGTTTGTTTTTTCTTTGTAAATCTAATTTTGGTTTTGCTTGTTGCCCCTTCAATCTATGGTTTAAAGTCTTCAAAAAATGACAAGGATAACCTAGATTAAGGTTTGTATTAAGGTCTATAAGGATTTTCCTTTCTGGTTCAAGTGCAGTAGGGTTTTGTAGGTTCTCTGTTTATTTTATTCAATTTTTACCTTAGTTTCTCTGGTTCAATGTCCTCAAATTATCACAAAGATAACATGATCTTTTGTTGAGATCCCAATCTTAGGTTTTGAAGTGATAATTTATTCGTTATATTTTTTGTTTTGTTTAGTTCAACAGGGTTTTGTTGGCTGTGTGACTATTTTATATCAAATTTAAATTTTGATGATCTATTTTCATTTGTTTAAGGTGGGTAGGCCCTCAGCTCCATATTTGAACTAGGGATCTGATACCATGTGTATAGACCTAATTTAATTAAATCCAAAAATTCATACAATTAAACATAAAATTTCAAACATAGAATTTCAGTTTCAAACATATAATTTCTTTCAGTGCATAAATAATTCATTTAGCTTCATATAAGCATATAATATTCAACAAAATTTAAAATTTATCTACAGCTTGAAAATAACTCAACAAATTCATAAATAAAATACCTCCTTCTAATGCGAATTCCCACTGATATGGTTGTCCTTTCTTTGTTGCCTTGCCCAACCTGATGCACTGACCAAACTCTGCCCAAACTGACTAACGACCCAACCATCTAGGAGAAGCCTGTCTGGCTCCCCAGCTCTAGGATACCAAAAGGAATCCTAGCCCGCATGCACAAAACCCCCTGCAATAGTTCACCAAAAACCCCCAAAACCAAACTCCTCCAACCAGACAATATACCACCGAACTCTATGCCACAGAAAATACATGCCATAAAAAATACAATGCTCCTCCAAAATGCTTCCTTTCCCCAAAATAATCCCTCTTTCCATTTCCCATAGGACTCTTCCATCATATCCCCCTTTCACCAACTCTCCTCCCCTTCATTAATTTCCTTATCTCCTCCTTTATTACCTTATCCCCTTCTTTATTATCTTATCCTTAATTTAATGCTTCATTTACCCCCTGCATACGTAAAGTATTTAATTAAATAAACTAAAATTATTAAGACCCTTTAATTCATCACTCAAATCTTTAATGAGTCAATTAATTAATTAATTAATCATGAACAAATATGAACAATTAATTAATAATTAATTAATTAATTAATATTATTAAGAAATAATTATTGTTTAACTAAAACATATTAGGACAGCCAGATTATCTAATTCATTATACTTAATAAACCTTATGCACTATTTAACCAAGGTTGTTACATATACTTGTTGTTATGAACACTGAATATTGAGTGTGAGGCAAGGAGAGGATTATAGATAGAGGAAATATTGTTGAAAGGGAGATTCCATGTTTTCCTCATGGATTCATGGTCAGGCTAGGGGGTGAATCAGGCAAGTGATTTGGCTTCCTTGTTATACAGTTGTGAGGAACGTGGTTGTTCGCTTTGTCTTCCCGTGAATTGGTTCAGATATGTAAATATTTCCTTCTCTATTTGAATGATCATATATTTGATGTAAGGTACTTGTTGTATCTAAATTGAATTATTTCTATCTCTATGGAATGAATTATTTACAGGTGTAACGCAATCATTAAAATTCTGTATGGATACAATAACCTGAATCGCTCTTTATGACTAGATTATATTCTGTATGAAAGTTAGAATTTATTTTACTTATTAGGTTATGGGATGGATTGGTGTGATTTAATTTTGGAAGTAACCAATTTCTAAAACTAGATTTATACTATAACCGAGGTATTTCCTTTATGTCAAAATTCCTGGTATGATCATCTGAGCATGAACAGTTTGAGAACTAGTCTATAAGTATATTTGGAATACATATATTTTTGTAAATGAAAATTCAGATTCACAAATGAAATACAGAACCTAATGTCTACATGAACAATTATGTATATATAAATATATATGTATATATATAAATTCATAGGAGTTCTTTCCTATTGGCAGGCATTACAATGAAATATAGAACCCTATGTCTACATAAACCATTACGCATATACAAATATATATGTATATATTCATAGGAATTCTTTTGATATTCTGAATATGATGAACCTTCAACAGACCTACAACCACAAGTATAAATTAAATGCATAGGAGTTGAAATACTCTAGCTAAATAAATAGCCGATGTACTTCATTCAACATAAAACAAATTCTGTAGACCAAAAGATATCAGTAACTCCATTATTAAGCTATGGGAAAAAAATTTCTTTCTACAACAGAATAGGCAATTGGCATAGTACATAATCAAGTGCACAAATAACAATTGCGATGTTCTAAATCGGAAGACACAGACACTCTAACATAGATTTTGTTTCCGAGTAAATTCGGTCAGGACCTCCTTTCAACAATTAAATAAAAGAGTATTTTACATAGTTGATCAGATCTATATTCAATTACAGACTCAATACTTATACAGGAACTGGAGTCATGCCATTAATGGAAAAATGACCCCAAGGGTTTACTCCAACAAACATTATAGTAGCCATAGAACTAATTATAACAAAGATAGTGGAATCACGATCTCCTTGGATGATGTTAGAACCTGTAGAGTTAGCCCGAGATATGAGAGGGTTGGAACCCGAATACCTTTTGTGCAGGAGACAGTGACGGGTATCCAAGAACTTGCATAGACAAAGACCTTGCAATGAAACAAATCCCATAAACATTATTTTTTAGTCGAGGATTAAGTACCAAAAGAAACATAGTTGCAATAAGATGATAAAAGTTAAACTAATGATTTCCCATTGACAAAGACACTTACCTTTTGAGGCATGGGTTCGAAGCCTTGCCCCATCTCCTGTTGTCTGTTTAAATGTTTGGGTCGAGGGAGGAGGGCTTTGTATAATTTCTGATGGGTCCTTGCAATAACAAGGCCCACCATTAGTGACGATAACAGGTTTTCATAAATGAAACCCTTAAATTGTAAGTTGTAAAAAATTTCCACAAGAACAAAGCCGAAGCAATAAACCAGACATTTCATACATAATATAGACACGATTAAAGAGTTAAGTCTAAATCAATCCTAAACCAAATTTGTAATGAATATATAAACATAACCAATAGTATCAGCAGTAAGAGTTGAGTCATCACATTATGGTATGTGAATGACAGAAATAAATCACCACCTGTCAAGAGGACATAATTTCGTTACACACACGAAATGTTACATGCCATAGAAATTCCTTTATAATATTCAAGTGTCATGGAAATAGAATATAACCTTGGTGAGAGGAAAACCAGTCAAGGGTCTGATAGAACTATAGAATACAGGAGAGATAAATTAAACAAAATTTAACATCTTACCCTACCAAACAGAAATATTCTACAACTATGAACTATGCACAGGGCCAACCTATCTCTGTAAGATTATTAGAGGAATATTGGTAATAGGAATAATGAAAATAAGCTTACCTATATACCACGAATTAAGTATTTCACAGAGATAATTGTCGTAAGACCTCTACCTCCCTCAGTCAAACGAAAGCCCATCACTTACTTGTGATATGACAAATGCTTTCGAGAAACCCTAACTCTGAAAGACTCAGGTTACTACCACAGAGGGATCCCAATCATCTGACCATAGAAGGAATAATGACCATCTCAAGTAGGAACCACCTTTTTTCCAACACTAAGGGTGACCTTGAAAGGGATTGCAGAGAAACTTCCCGTGCGGAAGAACACAATAGGCATGAAAAAGATACGACATTAACTGACAGAACAACTGAATACTTAACATTATTTTCAAAGAGTACATCACCTTATTAGCTATCTCGATACTAGGATTAAGAAGAACTTACCAGGTTCTTAGTGACACCATTAGTTACACTATGGAGCAACCTTCATCACTCACAGACTTAGCCTCTAAAATTTGGGGTAGGAAGAACGTCTTCGAAAACAAAAACTCAGGAATGATAAAACTGTAAACCTACCTTATTGCCTTGTAGTAAATGTAGGGAGTGTGGAGGATGGGTAGCCATGTGACAGTGGCAAAGTGAGAGTGACACCTTGGGTATGGGGCCCAATAAATACAAAGGGAATCGCAGGAAGGCCATTAATTGAAGCTACAGACCTTTAAAATTTACGACAATATACCTTCTCTTCCACTTAAAGAAGGTTTCGATTTGACATCGTTATAACTTGGGTTGAACCATTCTCTCCCTCTGTGTAAATCCGAGACATCAGTTAGATCCTAGCTATCAATGTTTCATTGGATTTTGGATCTAGCACTTTCTTTACAGTCAACCACCGATTCCAAGAACCACAAAATAAATAGGACTTGGTAGTTAGGTTAGCTACCTGGTGTAAGAGAAAAGATAAAACCTGACCCATGTCTATTATGATTAAGTACCACTTAAAGCTACCTAGGATAACACCCACAAGTGGACTTGTGCATAAACTTGGTATTCTTGTGTTATTTAAAAGTGAGTTGTAGCATGCATTGTAAGACTACCCCTTACATACGTAGTCTATATATATATATATATATATATATATATATATATGGGTAAAGATTAAAAGAATAAGGGGGTTTGCCAAAGTCTTGGGGACCTTTCCTTATAACTTTCCACTCTTGATATAAATAGGGAATCTTGTGGTAAGTAGAAATTTAGGAGTTGTAGCAAGGATTTTATGTTAGATTTTTTAAGAAAAGGTTAGTACAAAATTTCATAACCAAGTTGACGACAGGGTTTCTTAATTATAACCCTTTTCTACCAAGAAATCATATAAACAATTTTTTTGTTGTTGTTGTAAATATGAGGATCATTACATATGGTATCAGAGAAAAGTTTATAGCACTTGGACCTTTAATAGGGAAATTTGATTTACTTACACATATAATTATGTTTATGAAAAACTAACAAAACTTTATTGTTACAAACAAAAAACCTTTATGTTTTGTGTTAAACATGGCAGCAGAGGATGACGGGGAAATCTGAATCGATGGGAATCCTGAACAAAGACTCCCTGAAAATCAGAGAAAGAATAGCGATGGAAGCTCACCTACTGAAGTTATAGAAACAATGAGGAATCTCATCCTCGAACTACAGGATTTCAAAGCCAGCAATGAAAAACTGAAGAAATCTCAATCGGAAATAAATGAAGCCCTTCTATGTAGTATAGTGACAAAGAAAAGACCAAAAGATGATAATAATGATGAAGAGGTTAAAAATAGGGCTTCGAAGAATTCTGGACCTGAAGAACCAAAAGGAGACAATTCATCTGAAGGTACACCCTCAACTGAGGACAATACAAAAATAGACAGAAAGAGAAAACAAGTAGACCACCTTGAAGGAAAATTTAAGAAAATTAAGCCACCTACCTTTGATGGAGAATCTAGAACATGAGAGGAAGCTGAGGCATGGTTATTAGACATTAAAAAATGTTTCCATATATATAACTATTTAAGCAACATGAAGGTCAGAATGGCCATTTACAATCTGAAGGGAAAATCCAACATCTGGTGGCAAGATCTGAAATTGGCCAAGGGCTTAAAAGAGAAACATATGGAGTGATTTGACTTTAAGAAATATTTCAAGAAATAGTACCTATTTGAAAGCTACTATGAGAGGAAAATCAAATATTTTTATGAGTTACGACTTGGTCAAATGACAATCGAGGATATTATAAACAAGTTCCTGGAGCTACTAAGGTTCGTACCTTATATCTGGAAGGACAAGGTAAAAATCCAGTGGTTCCTAAGTTGTTTACCATAGTCCTATAGGGACAGAATTTAGTTTGGCAACCCCAAGTCCTTGAGTGAAGTATTCAGAAAAGAACGAATGTGTTACGACCAGTACAAACAACAGGAAGAGTTTCCCAAGGCTTGGAAGGATAAGAAACAAGACTGAATGAACCGGTGAAAGAAGGGATACCAGCCAACTCCTTATTGGAATGCAACAAAAATCTTTCCTAGAAAGGATTTTCACTCAAACCATCCAAGCACGCAAGGGGGCGATAAACCGATAAAACTGGGAATAAATAAGTTTGGGGATAACCCCCGACAACTATTAAAATGTTGGGAATGTGGAGAACCTCATCTCAGGAGGAACTATCCATGTTTAAACACAACAAACAGAACTATTGTTCATAATTTGCAGAAATATTCAATGATGGGTGATGTAGGTAGAAGCCTGCATCAGATTAATGTGGCTATTGATGGTCATAAAGCTAACCACCAGTCCTCTGTGGTGAAAATCGAAGGTAAAATCAATAACACCCGAATTTCTTTTTTAATTGATCCTGGAGCTACGTTAAGTTATATCACTCCTAGAGTATTAGAGTCAAATAAACTTAAGAGGATGAAACACGCAAAATCATGGCTGGTAAAATTAGCAACATGAACTAAAATAAAAGTGGTTGACTTTATTTCTGATTTTGAATTTAGTTTAGATGGTCAAAACATAAAAAAAAATCTAAATATTCTACCACTAGGATCTTACGATATGATTATCAGAATGGATTGGTTGGAAAAGCACAAAGCAGTTCTAGATTGTTATACAAAGACACTCAATTATAAAGACAATTTTGAAACTACTAGAACAACCCAAGGTATACCAAAACCTATATCTGTTAGACAAGTCACAACAATGCAATTCAAGAAATGCATGAGGAACGGTTTTCAAGTTTATTCCATTCAAATAATGAAGTTGTTAGAAAAAGAAGATAAACCCAACCTGGAAGAATTCACTGTCCTACGTGAATTCAGAGACGTATTTGTTGATGAAATATAAGAATTACCTCCTAGAAGGGAAATGGACTTCTCCATAGACCTACTACCTGGTTCATCCCCCATCTCGAAAAAACCTTACTAAATGAGTCTACCTGAATTGACAGAATTAAAAATAAAACTACAGGAATCATTGAACAAAGAGTATATTCGACCGAGTGTTTCACCATGGGAGCACTAGTCCTCTTTGTGAAAAAGAAATACAGTACTCTAAGACTATGTATCGATTACAAGCAATTGAAAAAAATGACAATTAAGAACAAATAACCCTTACCTAGGATAAATGATATGTTTGATAAAGTAGGTGAGGCCAAGATATTTTAAAAGATGGATTTACGATCCGATTATCATCAAGTTAGGATAAAAGAGGAGGACATAAACAAAAAAACCTTTCGAACAAGATATGGACACTACGAATTTGTAGTCATACCTTTCGGACTCACTAACGCACCAACCACGTTTATGTTCCTAATGAACAATACTTTCAGTCAATATTTAGACAAGTTTTGTCTATTCTAAAATGAAGGAGGAACATGAAGAACACTTAAGAATAGTTTTGAAAACTTTGAGGAAACACAAACTATACAACAAATTTGATAAGTATGTTTTTTATCAAAAGAAAGTAAAATACCTAGGACATGTAATTTCAGTAGAAGGAATCGCAGTCGACCCTGAGAAAATAAAATCCATCATGTAATAGTCGGTACCTAAGGATGTAGCAGATATCTGGTCATTCATGGGGATCACTGGATATTATTGCAGATTTATAGAGGGGTTCTCCAAAATATCCTACCCTATCACATAATTACAAAATAAAGGGAACATGTTTAACTGGTCACATAAGTGTCAAGATAGTTTTAACAAGATGAAGGAATTATTGACAACTGCATCCATATTGAAGGTAGCAGACCCAGATAAAGACTTTACCATCTATGTTGATGCGAGTAAAGAAGGACTATGTGGTGTCCTAACTTAGGAAGGATACATGATTTGTTATGAGTCCCGAAAATTAAAAGAACAAGAGAGAAACTATGTCACTCCTGACTTACAATTGGCAGCAGTAATACACGCCTTAAAAGTGTGGTGACACTACATTATGGGAAAAAAAATTCTATTACCGAAAGATAATAGCGGAGTGAAATATTTGTTTAGTCAGCCAGATCTTAATGCAAGGAAAGAAATATGGATAGCCTTCTTGAGAGAATTCGACTTCAAGGTGAGAAATATCAAGGGTAAGGAGAATAAGGTAGCAGTTTCCCTAAGCAAAAGAGTCCATGAGTTATTCCAAATAAATGTCAGTAGAGAAGAAAGTGACCTAGAATAGAGAATAAGGACAACAGGTGTTAACGATGAAAATTACACTAAAATAATGGCAGAATTTCAAAATAGTACCACAAACCCAAATAAACTAGATCTGAGTATCGACAAAAATGGACTATTACGATTTAAAAACAGACTTTACATACTAGACTCAATAGAATTAAAGATAAAAGTCTTGGATGAAGTGCATAAGAAACTGTATTATGGTCATCCAGGATACCAAAAAACGATAAGAACACTTAGAAAACTATTTTATTGGCCTAATATGAAGGGTGAAACAAAAGAATATTTGGCTAGGTGCCAAGATTGTTAGCAAGTAAAGGCACAACACCGGCATCCAACCGACCTACTACAACCTTTGCCAGTAATAGAATGGAAATGGGAGACCATATCGCTAGACTTTATTACAGGTTTGCCAAAAACTCAAAAACATAATGACTCTATTATGGTTGTAATCGATAAACTCAGTAAGTCTGCACACTTTATTCCTGTAAAGTCTACTTTTAAAGCTATAAATATCGTTGAAATATTTATGAAATAAATTTTTAGACTGCATGGTATTCCTAAAATGGTGATTTCAGATAGAGACATAAAATTTACATCTGCTTTCTGGAAAGAATTATTTGTAGGCATAAATACTAATTTGAATTTCAGTATGACATATCATCCACAAACAGATGGAGAAAATAAAATAATGAACCAAATCATAGAGGATATGCTCTGCATGTATGTAAGAATGAAACCAAGCAAGTGGAAGGACTACCTACACCTGGTAGAATTTGCATATAACAATGGGTATCAAACTTCAGCTAAGCTAATCCCCTTCGAGATACTGTATGGAAGGAAGTGTATGACTCCAATTAGCTAGGAAAACCTGGTTGACAGACTTATGGTTGAACCAGAGATGCTCCAATAAATGGAAGGCATGGTAAGAAAAGTACAATAGAACTTGAAAGAGGCACATGACAAACAAAAATTTTATGTAGACCAAAAAAGAAGACACTTGGAATTTCAAGTGGGAGATCATGTGTACTTAAAAGTTAAAGCCCGAAGGAGTTCACTCAAACTTGGGAACTGTGCTGAGCTGGCACCCAGGTTTTGTGGGCCCTTCAAGATACTAAGTCAAATTGGACCTGTGGCATACCAACTTGCACTTCCAACTAATTTAAAAATTCATAACTTATTTCATGTATCATTGTTGAAAAATTATGTTCATGATCCTACTCATATGATCGATTGGAACTTAGTGCAGGTGGAACCAGAAGGCGAGTTCAAGCTGGAACCCCTACACATTTTAGACCGGAGATAAATAAAACTTCGAAACAGAGCTGTCGCTCAGGTAAAGGTTCAATGGAAGAACTTTAGCCCTGAGGAGGCCACTTTGGAGTTGGAAGGATATTTGCGGAAATGTCATCCAATCCTGTTCCAAGAAAGGAACGAACATTGAGCATAGTGTTTTAATGAAGGGGGAAAAGATGTGACATCCACAAAATAAAGTATTTTTGTAATTCGAAAATTGTTAGAGAATTATTTCCATTTTTGGTAAATTTATGGCAATTCCAAATTTTGAATTTGATAAATTGTAATTAATTATTATGATTGCTGGGCAGAGACCTGATTCGAGCCAACTAACTATTGGACTATGACACCTGTATGAAAATAGAGTATTGTTTTATTTATTGCAGGAGGACAAATGGAACAACCATGTTAAATTCAACTGACCATGGCTCCATGAGTGGGGAACATGTTGGAACTACCCCTGGGTTGATTGCTACAAGTGGAAAATCAAATATTTGGCCATTGGCAGCTACTGAAAATCAAGGATTTAGAAATCTGTGAAAATTCCAAAGGGAGGGAAAAAGACCTAGGAAAAAAGGATTTTGTTTGTGGATATATAGCATATGTGAGGAAGCAGGACACTGTCAAGTATGCTAGGAAAGAAAAGAATTAGTGTATACTTGTTGTTATAAACACTGAATATTGAGTGTGAGGCAAGGAGAGGATTACAGATAGAGGAAATATTGTTGAAGGGGAGATTCCAAGTTTTCCTCAGGGATTCATGGTTAGGATAGGGGGTGAATCGGGCAAGTGATTTGGCTACCTTGTTCTATGGTTGGGAGGAATGTGGTTGTTCCCTTTGTCTTCCCGCGAGCTGGTTCAGATATGTAACTCTTTCCTTCTCGGTTTGAATGATCATATATCTGATGTAAGGTAGTTACTATGTCTAAATTGAATTATTTCTATCTCTGTGGAGTGAATTAGTTATAGGAGTAACAAAATCATTAAAACTTTCTATGGATACAATTACTTGATCCACTCTTTATGAATGGATTAGATTTTGTATGAAAGTTAGAATTTATTTTACTTATTAGGTTATGGGATCGATTGTTGTGATTTAATTCTGGAAGTAACCAATTTCTAAAACCCGATTTCTGCTATAATAGAGGTATTTCCTTTATGTCGAAATTCCTGGTATGATCATCTGAGCATAAACAATTTGAGAACTATTCTATATGTATATTTGGAATAAGTATATTTCAGTAAATGCAAATTCAGATTCACTAATGAAATACATAACCTAATGTCTACATGAACAATTATGTATATATAAATATATATGTATATATATAAATTCATAGGAGTTCTTTCCTATTGGCAGGCATTACAATGAAATACAGAACCCTATGTCTACATAAACCATTACGCATATACAAATTTATATGTATATATTCATAGGAATTATTCCAATATTCTGAAATGATGAACCTTCGACATACCTACAACCGCAAGTATATATTAAATGAATAGGAGTTGGAATACTCTAGCTAAAGCAACAACCGATGTACTTCATTCAACGTAAAACAAATTTAGTAGACCAAAAGATATCAGTAACTCCATTATTAAGCTATGGGAAATTTTTTTATTTCTATAACGAAATAGGCCAATGGCATAGTACAAAGTCGAGGGCACAAATAACGAGTATGGTATTCGAAATCGAAAAACAGATACACTCTAACATAGATTATCTTTCTGAGTAAATTCGGTCAGGACCGCCTTTCAACAATTAACGAAATGAGTGTATTACATAGTTGATCAGATCTATATTCAATTACAGAATCAATACTTATACAGGAACTGGAATCGTGCCGTTAATGGAAAAATGACCCCAAGGGTTTACTCCAACAAACATTACAGTAGATACATAACTAATTATAAAAAAGCCAGTGGAATCACGATCTCCTTGGATGATGCTAGAACCTATAGAGTTAGCCCGAGATATGAGAGGGTCGGAACCCGAATACCTTTTGTGTAGGAGACAGTGATGGGTATCTGAGAACTTGCAGAGATGGAGACCCTACAAGGAAACAAATCTTGTAAACGTTAGTTTTTAGTCGAGTATTAAGTACCAAAAGAAATGTAGTTGCAATAAGATGATAAAAGTTAAACCAAAGATTTTCCTTTCAGAAATACACTTATCTTTTGAGGCGTGGGTTTGAATCCTTTCCCCATCGCCTGTTGTCTATTTAAATGTTCGGGCTAAGGGAGGAGGGTGCTGTATAATTTCTGATAGGTCCTCGCAATAACAAGGCCCACCATTAGTGATGATAACAAGTTTTCATAAACAAAACCCTTAACTTGTAAGTTGTAGAAACTTGCCACAAGAACAAAGCCGAAGCAATAACACATACTTTTCATACATAACATAGACACGATTAAAGAGTTAAGTATAAATCAATCATGAATGAAATCTATAAAGAATATATATACATAACCAATGGTATCAATAGTAAGAGCCGAGTCATCACGTTATGGTATGCAAATGAAGGAAATGAATCACCACCCATCAAGAGGACATGGTTTCATTACACACGTGAAATGTTACATGCCATAGAAATTCCTTTATAATATTCAAGTGTCACGGAAATAGAAGATAACCTCAGTGAGAGGAAAAACAGTGGAGGGTCTGATAGAACTACATAATGACGACTCCGTCCATTATAGGAGAGATAAATAAAAGAAAATTTAAATATTACCCTGCCAAACAGAAAGAGTCTACACATATGAAATATGCACAGGGCCAACCTATCTCCGTGAGATTCTTTGAGGAAGAATGGTAATAGGAATAACTAAAACAAGATGACTTATGTACCACGATTTAAGAATTTCATAGTGAGACTTGTCGTAAGACCTCTACCTCCCTCATTTAAATGAAATCCCATCACTTACTTGTGATATGACGAATGCTTTCAAGCAACCCTAACTCTTAAATACTCTGGTAACTACTACAGAGGGACACCAATCGTCAAACCATAGAACAAATAATGAAAATATCAGGGAGGAACCTTTTTTTTTCCAATACTAAGGGTGACCTTGAAAGGGATTGCAGAGAAACTTCCCGCGAGGAAGAACACAACACGCGTGAAAAAGATACGAAAATAACTAACAAAACAACCAAATACTTAACATTATTTCCGAAGAGTACATCACCTTATTAACTATCTTGGTACTAGGTTTAATAAGAACTTACCAGGGTCATAGTCGTGCCGTTATTTACACTATGGAGTGACCTTCATCACTCACAAACTTAGCCTCTGAAATTTGGGGTAGGCAGAACCTCTTCGAAAAAAAAAATTCAGGAATGATAAAATTGTAAACCTACCTTGTTGCCTTGTAGTAAATGTAGGGAGTGTGGAGGATGGGTAGCCATGTGACAGTGGAAGAGTGAGAGTTACACCTTGGGTATGGGGCCCAGTAAATACAAACTGAATCGCATGACGACCATTAATTGAAGCTACAGATCTTTAAGTTTTACGACATTATACCTTCTCTTCTACTTAAAGAAGGTTTCGGTTTGACATCATCATAACTCAGTTTGAACCATTCTCGCTGGGTAAAATCATGAATATGGATAACACTTTCATGATAATCGGGTCTCAAAAATTCCTAGCGGCAATTTTTCGACCGAAAAAATGTTGCTAGGAATTTTTTCAGCCAAAAATTTGCACGTCAAATTGAATGGCACCCTCGAAATTTGTGTACAATGTTTTTTGGATGAATTGTTTTCCTGTGGTAAGAATATTTCGGCCGAAAGAATTTTCGGCTGAAACATTTATTTTTAACGGATTCCGTTAAAATCTAGGTTTCGACCGAAAGATTATTTTGACCGAAAACATGAAATTGGGACTTAAAACAAAAACTAGAGAATTGCCCCAAACTTACCTGAACTTCGGAGGTTGCGAACTCCAGCAAATACTGAGAATTTGGTTTCAAAAATGACACCAGCATTTCCAAAATAGAATCTACTTTAAATTCCTATAATTTGTTTTCATTTTCTTTATTTTTATCTAATTTTATTTATTTATTTTAAAAATTCACTGCATAATATTTTCAGCAGACATTATGATTCGGGGAGATGAAATATTAGTACTCTAAAAATATACAATGAAAAATTTATAAAAATACATATTCATAATCCTTAAACTGTTCTCTTCAAAAGGGTATATTTAGATTTTAGTTTTAAGTAAAAATTAAGATAGATACAAGGTGTAGAAAAACAGGTGTTTAAAATCTGCAATGTTTTCATCTTGGTCAACTTCAAAATATTCTAGAAATTATAATATTCATCTGTTAGATTCAAAATTATAGTCATAATAAAATAGAGTCTCTGTAGATTGTTGCAGTATATTTCATTTCTTAAAAACATAAGTTTAATAATAGAGACATTGTTGTAGAAAAAAGTTACTCATTATCATTCCTTTCATGTTTAAGGAACATACTGTTAAACAACTCTCAAATTGAGATATCAAATCATGATAAAAAAAAATTGAAAAATAGTCATTGGAAAGCTAACAAAATTATTCACAAGTTTGTTTTTTACTGTAAAGTGAAATTCTTAATAAAAAAATACTTTTGTATGCTAGAAGTTGAAGAAATTGTGAAAATACAGTTTTGTTTCTCATAAAACAAGCAAAAGTGTAACCCATCATCATGATTTTACCCCACCGTCTCTGTAAATCTGAGACATCAGTTAGATCCTAGATTTCAAATTTTCACTGGATTTTAGATCTAGCACTTTATTTACAGTCAACCACCGATTCTAAGAACCACAAAATAACCAAGACTTGGTAGCTAGGCTAGCTTCTTGGTGTAAGAGTAAAGAGAAAACTCGACCCATGTCTATTATGGTTAAGTACTAGTTAAAGCTACCTAGGATAACACCCACAAGTGGACTTGTGCGTAAACTTCGTATTCTTGTGTTATTTAAAAGTTAGTTGCAACATGAATTGTAAGACTACCCCCTACATACGTAGTCTATATATATATATTGGTAAAGATTAAAAGCAGAAGGGGGTTTGCCAAAGTCTTGGGGACCTTTCCTTATAACTTTCCACTCTTGATATAAATAGGGAATCTTGTGGTAAGTAGAAATTTAGGAGTTGTAGCAAGGATTTTATGTTAGATTTTTTAAGCAAAGGTTAGTACAAAATTTCATAACCAAGTTAAAGACAGGGTTGCTTAATTAGAACCCTTTTCTACCAAGAAATTATATAAACAATTATTTTTTGTTGTTGTAAATATGACGATCATTACATAATATGTTCCAATTTAACTTTGTACTTTGACCATCTATGTTCAGTTCACAATCAAAAATAAAATATGTTACCTTTCTTTTGGTCCCTGTTGCTAACTGTACTAAATAGAACTTAGCATGCTTTACCTTCTTTTACTTGCCCAATTCAACTAAATATGGAGTAATATAACTGAGGCTAGCTTTTTGGGTCAATTAGTATAGAAACTGTAGAGACCTAACTCAATTAAATCCAAAATTTTTCATACAATTAAACATATAAATCCTTTCTCATTGCATATGTAATTCATTGACCATCATATAAGCATAAATATTCAGCAGAAATTAAAATTTATCCATAGCATAAGAATTAATTAACAGAATAAAATAAATTACCTCTTCCTTCTGCTAATTTCCCCATTGATCTGGTTGTCCTTTCTCTACTACCTTGCCTAGCTAGATGCACTGACCAACTCTTCCCAAACCGACAAACCTCCCAGCCAGCTAGGAGCAGCCTGTCTATCTCCCTAGCTCTAGGAAACCAAAAGGAATCCTGGCCCCCATGCCCAAAGCCCCTAGCATCCCGGTGCCTCTGCAATGGTTCACTGAAACTCCCAATATCAAACTCTCCACACCAGAAAATATCCAAACATAAATCCAATCCCCCACCCTCCAAAATGCTTCCCCTCCAAAAATGATAATGCTCCCCATAAGACTCCTCCTCGTCATATCCCCCTTCACCGACTCTCCTCCCCCTCATTAATATCTTATCTCCTCCTTTATTATCCTATCCCCCTTCACTATTATCTTATCCCCTTCATTAATATCTTATCCCCTTCCTACATATGTAAAGTATTTAATTAAATATATTAAAATTATTAAGCCCCTTAAATTTATTACCCATGTCATTGAATGTGATATGTAATCAATTAATTAATTAATTAAACAATTAATTAATTAATATTATTAATACCAATCATTGTTTAATTAAAACATTTTTAGGACGCCCCCGGATGGGGTGACTGGGCGGATTAAAAGGACATGTGGGCGCAAAACGGGAGGCGATGGCATGGCTCGCACCATCCCACACTAAAACGCCATAAATATGGAATGAATTCCCACATTTGCATTCAAATGCGGAGTCTGTCCGCACAAGGGAAGGGTACTTGCAGTCGGTTTCAGTCTTTAATGGCGGATCGAATGGCGGTGGCTATTGGTATAAGCGTTTGGTTTGGGCTCCTCGCATGCGTTGCACCTCCAGGCTGCCGAGCACTTTTACAAACCCCTGTCACACAGTCGAATTGTAATAGACGAGCTTTATCTCTCGCGAGCTTGGTGCGACCGCTTCGCTGGGCCGGAGTAACACCCTGCAGAGCCATGCCCAGACTTCGGGGCACACCATGAAGGGGGGCTGCCTGGCATGCAGCGAAATCTCAGAGAAAACGCAAATAAATGTTCGAGAGGGCACTAGCGGTGGTAGCTCTTCGTCGGAGGATGAGGGGAATGGCCATAGTTGAAGAAGAAATCCCTGCTGAAGGTGCAGATAGCCCCCCTGCGCATACTCTCTTCACAGTCTCGGAGAATGGGCACCCCCGCACGCACTTCGGCTTCGACCGCACTTCAGGATTGATAGGTGGAACGAGCTCTCAGGGTGGCCCCAGTCACGAAGAACAGTACTCGCCCTGCTACATCGAGGAGGAAGCCCCGCCTGAACCTGCCCGAGCAGGCAATGAAGGCAATGAGAAAAACGCATCCGCAGACACCATGCAGGCTCGGGCACCCTGGGTTGATGAAAGCTATCTCAACCTCATCTTCGAGGTGCGGGCTCTACTTGACGACCAGACTTTTCGTATCCAGCAGCTGGAGCAGAGGCTGGACATGTTTTTCTCAGCGCACTCACGAGCCACGCCGAAAAAACAATGCCCGACTTGCAGCAGAGCCTACGCTTTTCCAGCGCGTTGGAGGCACACTGCAGACCACGGCACCCCAGCGGGAATAGAGGTTACCTAATGTTTCGACCCGACCCTTGTTTATGATTTTTTTTATTTAGTCTCTGTCGATGGACTGTTAGCTTTTCTTTAATCTACGCCATAGATAAAAATAATAGACCTATGCTGCCAGAAGCTACTCCTGGTTTCCTACGGGCAGGAGTCAGCCATGTCTATTTTTCCACTGTAACTATTTTGCCACATGGACAGGGTTGTCCAGCTGCCTCGGTTTCCTTCACCGGCGGGACAGCTGGCACCCCCCACAGCACTGTATTTTTCTCTGATTAATATAAAGGCTCCAACTTTAAAAAAAAAAAAAAAAAAAACCTTTTTAGGACAATTAATTATCTAACTAATTATACTTAAAAATCCCTATGAACTATTTAATTAGGGTTGTTACAAAAACATTGTGGGAATGATTTTTACCTTCAACTTCCACAATAGAGGATTGATGATCTGCATGTATGACATCCATAACTAAATTGATTTTATGCAATCTTCTACCAATGTCTCCAACCGTTGAATCCTCTTGAAGCTTATGGACTGAAGTTCTCACTGTGGAATTTAAGCGTGGGAAATTTCTCCTCAGGTGGGGTTCTCCACACTCCCAACATTTCAATGGTTCTCTGGGACTGTCCCCAAATTTCTTGACTCCTCGATTAATTCATCTATTCCCACCTTGAACATTATGTGTATTAGAATGATAATCCTTCCTTTGGAAACTTTTCTCCATGTTACAGAAAGGGGTTGGCTGGAATCTTTTATTACACTTATTCATTCTATCTTGTTTCTTGTCTTTCCATGCCTTGGAGATTTCATAACTATGTTTTTATTGATCATAGCACATTCAATCTTTTCTAAATACTTCATTTAAAGACTTAGGATTGTCAAATTCAATTCTTTCCTTGTACGAATGTGGGAGACATTTCAAGAACCTTTGTATCTTTACTTTTTCCTGTTTGATGTATGGTACAAACCCCAACAGATCTAGAAATGTATTTATCAGATCGTCCATGGCCATTTTTCCTAGTCACAGTTTGTAAAATTCCTTTCTTTTTCTTTTGTAATAACTTTCTGATGAGTACTGCTTCTTGAAATAATTTTTGAATTCTGACCATTCCATTCTTTTTTCTTTCAATCCCTTGGCTAATTTTGGGTCTTGCCACCAGATACTAGCTTTTCCCTTTAAGTTGTAAATGGCCATTCTGACTTTCATATTACTAGAATAATTATAAATTTGGAAGTATTTATTTATATCTAGTAACCATGATTTAACCTCCTCACTAGTCTTTGATTCTCCATCAAGATGGAAGGTTTTATTTTCTTGAATTCACCTTCTAGGTGGTCCACTTGTTTTATTTTTTTTCCTATAGATTCTTTGTTTTCTGTCATGTCGGTGTCTTTAGAAGAACTATCCTCTTTTCCTATTTCTTGACCAGAGTTTTTAGAGGATGTTTTGCTCACGTCTTCCTCTTTTTCATTGTATTTTGGACTCTTCTTTGTTACTTTACTACATAGCAGCATTTGATTTATTTCTATATCGTCTTCTTGTGCTCTCTTCATCTTTTCAATATCTTCTTTACATCCTTGTAATTCCACGATGAGGTTTTGCATCGTTTCCAAGACTTGAGTGGATGAACTCCCTTCACTGTTATGTTCTGGGTCTCTAGGAAGTTCTTGGTTTGGATTCCCTTCAAATCTGTCTCCTTCTTCTTTTTGTGCTGATATTTTCACAATAGACAAATTGTTTTTTTTTTTTTGTAACAGTAAATATGTTTGTTAGATTTTATTTCAAGGAAACAAAATAAAATTCTAGTGTTTCCCCAACGTCCAAGCGATGTAACCTACAAATATGATACCATTTGTAATGTACCCCAAATTTCACAAATTAAAAAATATTTCAATGGGGAAAACTAAAGTTTATTATGTACGATAAATGTTCGTGACACAAGAATAATTATATCTTAATCCACTAATTAAATACTAGGAAAGCGTATCATTATCATTACTCATTCAAAAATGGTTGCAAGAGATCTTAATTTAGACACATCGTTTGTTTTTAAGAGTTTCTTTTAGAATTAAAATTATAACATTGATGTGTTAGTGGCTAGGCCTGCTAAGGTCCATGGCCTAGGAATAATTTGTGAAATCCAGTTATATAAGTATTACACTATTTTTATAAAACATTTAACTATACACTCAAGAACTAAAACTAGCATACATAGGAATGAAACTAGGCATCATAGCCCACTGAGTCCAGAACCTACATGCTAGGGTTGTTAAGTTCCATAGTAATAACCATGATATGTAAAAGTTATGATAAGCACAATTATATAGTCATGAACCTGCTAATACACCACTAGTTAACATTATACTTATATCCTTGGTCTTTATTGAATTCGAGAAGCATTTAGGGTGGTAGTTACCGGATGGTCCAAACCTAGTCTTAGGGCATTTAAGTTGGGTCATATCAATTCATGGTGTTAGGTCACATTTACTCTTACTAGTTTGGCATTGCATGAAATCCCCACTACAGGATTTCAACTTAAGATGGCTTCACATGGTGTGGTGAGGGTGGTGTACTATTCAACCTTCTCCTATATCGAGAGGCACGAAGTGTCATTACTCTCACAATTATTCCATTTTTTTTTTCGTTACTCTATGTTTTTTCTTCCGCGATGGTAAACTTGTTTGAATCTGTGGTAGAAAGGTAGAAATCTCCATTTAGCCAATCCCTTTCATGGCGTGGTGGCCACTGTTTCAAGTTTTTCTCTTGGTTCTGTGTAGAAAGGTAAAAAGGGGGCATCTATTTATTAGAGATATGCCACATATTGTTTGAGGTATGTTTTGTGAGCTAGGGTTTATCTCTTGAGATGGTATTGGATGTTCAGTGTTTCTACATATATCATATTTTTTGAGGGATACAATTGGTATTTTGTTGTTGGTATTTGGCATATTGGTATTGGTCTTTTGGCTATGATGTGTTGTTGAAGTTGTTGGTTTATCTTGAGGCTACATAATAGTGAGGTTGTGGCACATGGTTTTATGTAAGGGTTTATGGTATTTAGTTATGGATAGTGTGATGTATTCCTAAAGAACTTTTGATGGTTATTGTTAGGTTATGAAAAAGGTATAAATATCTTCCTTTTCCCCACATTTCATGATATCATGTTGATTGACGTTTCGATTAGTTAGGAGAAAATATAATAGAAAATGAATAATATACTCTTTAGCATTATTGTTGAAGTTAGATTACATAGATCCTAAACTATGATTGGAATTATCTGGTTTTATTATAGGATTGGTTAAATATTGTCAAACCCAAAATAGAAAAGGAAATCTTGAAGATACACAAGCTATTGGAGGTTGAAGACTTTATCACGCAAGGCAGTTTTGAAGATGATCGAGTTTCTTATATTGTAACTTTATAATAGTAAAGCAATCCTAAGGTTCTCTCGATCCTCAGGATAAATTAATTTACCCAGATTATTGTAATATATAAGGGGTAAATAGATCTTGGAAAGATATAGAAGAATTGCATCCAAGAACTCAGAACTTAGAATTGTTATGCATTAACAGTTTTTGTAAAATGTTGTACCAACTATGAAATTAATAAAAGTGTTGAGCGGTTTTACCATTTCTATATACTGAATTTGAAATAGCAGTGCTTCTAAGGACCAAGGGCCCAGTCTGAAGGAGCTATTGTTCAACCTGTAATTGTATCAGTTCAATTTTTGTTTTGTGATTTGATTCTCTTTTACAGAAGTTAAATGAATGCATCAGTGTGTTGATGATTTTATGTCAATTGCAAGAGATAGAAATTTCCTTAAGAATTATATGATTGCTTCTCCAATTCCCATTACTGAGATTTGATGTGTCATAGTTCCTCATAAATTCACATTTACTTAGTTTACATTTGTTGTTCCTTTTTCTTAGTTTACATTTACTGTTCCTTTTACTTAGTTTACATTTGTTGTTCCTTTCCATTAGAATATAGTTGTTGTCCCTTTCAATAGAAGTACAATTGTTGTCTCTTTTCGATTAGATTACAATCTTTGTTTCTTTCCATATTTAGAGTAATTCRCCTTTTTCTTTCMARCAATTGGATTCAYAATAATAGTCATTTCTGCAAGTCTTTATTTAGATTCAATTACTTCTCTTAAAATGAATTCAATAGATTAATTAGTTTATTTCCATTGTACAAATTTAGATTTCAATTCTTAGAATCTTTAATGAATGTTCGAGGAACTTGATTGTTGATAAACTCAGATTTGCTTTCACTACATGATTTTAGCCTCTACGAGTTATCTCCATAGACTTTGTCGATATTCTTTGAGATAAAAGATGAATCCTCAGGTTGATAAATTAATGTTAACCTAAGGTTGTTTTTAGACATCTTTAGAGACCAACATTTTGGCGCCATTTTTAGGGAACAATGTCAAAGGTAGCATAGATTGTGCCTCTAGAAGACGAGGTATTGAAGATGGAAGGTAAGAACCTACGCAGACAATAAGTAATATGCTTATGCCAGTGCCTACCTCCAGCTGACACAATAAGAGGTTGCATAGGTGTTTTTCTTTCTTGATTTTCTTTTTTATGTGTGAAGTTTGTATGAATAAGAAGAAAGATCTTGAAAAACCAAAACTCCCACCAAAAATTACCAAAGACCAGGGCTTGGTGCTCCTTGGAAGAAGCACTTTCATAGATGATGTCATCCAAAAGGTAGAATCTCAAGCTTTGGTTGGACCTAGAAAAGGATCTACCTGAATCCCTTAGGTGGTAGTTTCATCAACTACAGCCCACGCTAAGATTCATAAAAAAACTTAAGGGACTGACCAAATTTTTCACAGAACAGATCTTCCAGCCCTCAACCCTTTAGAAGAGGGAAAATATTGTAACCTGGAGGAAGGAGAAGGAGAAACTAGTTGGATAGGTAATACAGACCCACCACCCGGTCCTGAATCTCCTATGAAAGAAGAAGTCATACCCGAAATCCCAGATAGAGGGAGTGTAATCAAATCGCCTAAGGGATCGGATAACCAACCAATTCAAATAAAATATATGGATCAAGAAATCCCTGAATATTTCTAGCATATTTTCGATCAAATGGCACAACCAAATCCACAACGTCCCCAGAATTCCTGACGGCAACCGCACTCTCAGCAGGCGGTCGCTCCACCAGGACCTTCTCACTCCACGGCCCGAAGAGCCGATGCTCTTCCAACTCCTCCTCGGGAATTCTATCACCCACAGTCTTCTCGGGAACCTTCCCTTTTGAGAACTCGGGAAGTCGGGTTTCGCGGACTCGCGGGTCTTTAGACGCACCTTTCAACCCCTGAGTACCGATATGCCGATATGCCTCCGCGCTGCTCCCACTGACGTCCGGG
>JASDQU010014015.1:62810-81294 GCA_032191745.1 Picea mariana | reverse complement strand
TTATTTTGTTTCCTTCATTTTTTTTAAAATAAGCGATTTAACATCCTTTAATAATTTTATGTAATTCAATTGTACAATATCAATATTTAATATTAATAATTTAGTATTTGAAAATAATGTTTTTAGATAATGTTAGATAGGATGACCATCCGTAAACAATCACAATCTTGAGCCCGCTAGTCCTGGAGTCCTTCTGTCAATTTGTATGTCGCGGAACTCCGAGTGTTGTTTGGAGGACACGAGACAATAGAAGTGCAATGTTGAGCTAGAGAGCCTGCAAGTCTGCTTGTCAATTTGTATATCGCGGAACTCTGGGTGCAATTTGTAGGACACAGAACAATAGAGGCTCAATTTTCAGCCCGCCAGCCCCAGAACCCGCGATCCAAAAAGTGGCTAAGTATGGAATGAAGGATTTGTCCATGGTCTATAAAATATCATGTCCATACTTTATAAAAGTACGTGTTTACTATGTATTGCTCGTTTATTGGTAAATTTCTAGGTGTGAAAGTTGGCGGATGCATGTGTTCATATTTCCACTTACTTTTATATCACTAGCCTGACCAAATTGTACAAACTTTCTTATCTAGTTAAATTGTGCAATATCAATATTTAATATTAATCATTTAGTATTGAAAATAATGTTTTTAGATCATGTTAGATAGTTGATAGGGATTACCATTCGTAAACAATGGGAATCTTGAACCCGCCATCCCTGGAGTCCGTATGTCAATTTGTATATCACAAAACTTCGAGTGTTGTTTGAAGGACATGGAACAATAGAAGTGCAATGTTGAGCCTACCAACCTGCAGGTCCTCTTGTCAATTTGTATATCATGGAATTGTGGGTGCTATTTGTAGGGCACCGAACCACAGAGGCCCAATTTTCATCTCGCCAACCCGAGAATCTGTGATCCAAAAAGTGGCCAAGTATGGAATGCGAGATCTGTACATGATCTATAAAACTTTCATGTCCATACTTTATAAGAGTACATACTTAGTGTGTATTACTCATTTTTCAGAAAAATTCTAAGTGCGCAAGTTGGCGGATTCACGACTTCAGATTTCACTTACTTTTATATCACCAACCCGACCGACCGCTTCCCCGTTTGATATTGTAATAAATGAATATAAATTGGCCCAAGTCCAATTGTTCTATCACATCAACATGAGGCCCTTAAAATTCAAATAGCCTGCAAGTCCGCTTGTCAATTTGTATATCACGAAAATGTGGGTGCTATTTGTAGTGCACAGAATAACAGAGGCCCAATTTTGAACCTACAAGCCTGAGAACCTGTGATCCAAATAGTGGCTAAGTATGGAATGAGGGATCCGTACATGCTCTATCAAATCTGATGTCCATGGTTTTTAGAAGTATATTACGTGTTTCCTCTTAATGTTGTTTGGAAGACAGAGAACAATAGAAGTGCAATGTTGAGCAAGCCGGTCTGCAAGTTCACCTATCAATTTGTATATCGTGGGACTCTGGGTGCTATTTATAGGATATGAAGCAATAAAGGCCCAATTTTTATCCCGCCAGACCGAGAACCCGTGATCCAAAAAGTGGCCAAGTATGGAATGCGGGATCTGTACAAGCTCTATAAAAACCACATGTCCATACCTTATAAGAGTATATACTTAGTATGTATTACTCGTTTTTCGGAAAACTTATACCTACAGGAGTTGGCGGATTCATGACTTCAGATTTCAATTACTTTTATATGACCAACCCGACCGACTACTTCTCCGTTTGATATTGCAAGAAACAAATATAAACTGGCCCAAGTCCAAATGTGCTATTACATCAATAGGAGGCCCTCAAAATTCAAATAGTCCACAAGTTCGCTTGTCAATTTGTATATCGCGAAACTCTGGGTGCTATTTGTAGGGCACGGAACAACAGAGAGCCAATTTTGAGCCCACCATCCTGAGAACATGCAATCCAAAAAGTGGCTAAGTATTGAATGAGGGTTGCGTACATGCTCTATAAAATCTCATGCCCATACTTTATAAAAGTACATATTTGGTATGTAAAATGTGTTTCTTGGGAAATTTTCTAGGTGTGGAACTTGACGGATACACGTGTTCAGCTTTTCATCCATTTTTATATCAGCAACCCGACCGACCTCTTGCCCGTTTCATATTATACAAATTTTTTGGAACACAAGTTTTTGAATACGCAAGTTTTACTTTGAAATAATATATTTCACATCCTTTTATAATTTTATGTAATTAAATTGTACAATATCAATATTTAATATTAATACTTTAGTATTGAAAATAATGTTTTTTAGGTAGTGTTAGATAGTTGATAGGGATCACCATCTATAAACAATCGCAAGCTTGAGCCCACCAGCCCTGGAGTCCATCTGTCAATTTGTCTATATGGCGGAACTCTGAGTGCTATTTGAATGACACGGAACAATAGAAATGCAATGTTGAGCGAGCCAGCCTACAAGTCCGCCTTTCAATTTGTAAATCACAGAACTCTTGGGTACTATTTGTAGCTCATAGAACAATAGAAGCCCAATTTTGAGCCCGCTAGCCCGAGGAAAATTTCTTGGTAAGGAAGTTGGCAGATTCACGTATTCATATTTCAGTTACTTTTACATCACCAGCTCAACCGACCGACTGCTTCCCCGTTTCATATTGTAAAAACCTTCTTGTCTAATTAAATTGTACAATATCAATATTTAATATTAATAATTTAGTATTGAAAACAATGTTTTTAGATAATGTTAAATAGTTAATAGGGATTACCATCCATAAACAATCGCACTCTTGAGGCCGCCAACCCTCGAGTCCGTATGTCAATTTGTATATCGCGGAACTCCGAGTGTTGTTTGTATGACACGAAACAAAAAGAGTGCAATTTTGACCGAGCTAGCCCGCAGGTCCGCTGGCCAATTTGTATATCGCAAAATTATGGATGCTATTTGTAGGCCACGAAACAATAGATGCCCAATTTAGAGGTCGTCGGTCCAAGAACTTGTGATCCAAAAAGTGGCTAATTATGGAATGTGGAACCCATACATTCTCTATAACATCTCATGTTCATACTTTATAGCACATATTTAGTGTGCATTACTCGTTTTTCGAAAAATTTCTAGTTTCTCTTTTCTCTCTGCTTTCCCTTTCTTTACTTACTCGTTTTTCGAAAAATGTCTAGGTGCGGGATTTGGTGGATTTGTGTCTTCAGATTTCCATTGTTACTTTTATATCACCAACCTGACCGACCACTTCCCCATTTCCTATTGAACAAACTTTTTGAATGGTGGGTTCTTGCATAAGTGGGTTTAGCATTGTGTTTCCATTGTTCCGTTGCGTGCAACTAGCACTCGGACTTTCATGATTTACAAATTAGCACACAAACCCCCGTTCATCTTGTATGCTTTCTCTTTTTGTTTGCTTGGTCCTTTTTCCCAATGTCTCATGCTTTTATATACAGAACTTGAAGTTCATCAATATACAAATTTCCCTCTCGCTATTGCGCTTCTATTGTTCCCCTATGCACAAACAACAGCCGAAATTTCATGACATACAAATTGACGGTCGATATCTGTCACTGAGATGCAATATGACAATCGACCCTTCATGTCTCCTCGATATATCTTCTACCTTTTTTCTTTTGTAACCCGCCTGACCGCTTTCCATACTTGGGTATTTCTTGGAATCGGTTTCGTGGGTTGTCGGGTGCATGTAATGTACAATGCTTCGTCGCAATTCGCCATCATCGTTGCCTTCGTACTTGTTTCCAGATATGAAATAATTAAGCTTTAATGTTAGTAGTTCAACCTGCAGGAACCGTTAAGATTGTCATTAATGTCCGGAATTCCGGAGAAGATTTGTCATTACTACGACTTAAACTAATATTTGCGCAAAAGTATGTTATCCTTTCCAAGTATTCATTTCAAACATGATGCAATCTATTTTTGTGCGCCAGCGGGTTGGCGTCTTTAAGAAATTTCTAATTCTTAATCTCTCTTTGTCGTCACTGCCACCTTCGCACTTTTTTTCTAAATATGCAATTAGTGAGTACTAATGGTAACAACTCATTCTGAACAAACCCTGTAGATTGTCATTGATTAGCGAAATGCTCGAGGAGATATTCCATTGATACACATTAAACCATAATTTGCGGAGGGTTATATTATCCCTCCCCAATTTGAATTTCAAACATCATCTTGAGCAAACAAAAATTATCGTTAACTTCTAGCAGCAGTTCTGTCCAGATACAGTAAACACATTCGGGCATAATGGCCATAGGTTCCACTATTCTAGGGCATATTCTTACTACTCATCTCCCTCTGCCCAAGAGAAAAAAAGGTGAAGGTCCCTTGGTACACTGAGAGATATATTTCAATCCAAAGAATTCCAAGGCAACCATGCCTGCTTATAGAACCTTCACACTTGCATTGATGGCTGGCGCAAAGGTTGATGTCATGGATTCCAAGCCAGAAGAAGATGATCTGATGGGCAATGATATGCAATGGATGATGGCAATGTGGAAACTCTTCCCACTCCTGCGCCCAAATTGAAATCTACCATAACGGATGAAACTTCCCGGCTCAGTGATGGCGATACTGACAACACCAAAAGGAGTTTCAGAAAATAAACCGACATTGAATGCAATAGTCGCTTTGCAATGCGAAAGTAGGAATTTCAAAGTTCCAAATTAGTATGTTCTAGGCGGAAGAGTTTCAGTGTAAGGAAATGATATGTTGATGCTCCCAGAGATATATTTCAAGCCAAAACATTATTCACTTGCGATACCATTGTCCTATTCTTTGGATATACAATTAACATCTTCGGGAATCAGGTCCAGAACTCTCACTGCTGTAAGGCATTTTTTTACTAGTCATCTCCTTCAACCCATAATGGACTAATTTGGGCCTCTGAAATTCCACATGCAACCTATGTCCCTAATTTTTTTCTACTATGTAGAGGCGTTTTCTAGTTGTGTCCTAGGTTTCAGTTAAGGGCCCTACAACGATTTTTGTCTTCTTTCTCATGGGAAGCTTCTGAAAACTATCATTTTCACCACAGGATGATTCATCCTGGAGAAAACTGCAAGGATCCTACATACTGTGGATCCCATGCCTATGTTTGTGGCAAATACATTCAATGTTTTGGCCCAAATAACTGGGTCAAATTTCTAAGGATAGATGTACAATACTCAATGTTTTTCTTCTTTTTTTAAATGAATTTGCAATTAAAAAAAATTGCCTTGGGGTCTTCGTTGCTACTTCTTTTCTGGATTTAACACCTGTTCTCATTGGCATGGTTTGGTGCTCTTGTAGTTCTTCGATATTTTTTTTACGTAGGTCATTTTTTCTAAGATGGAACATCTAACAATTATATGGCAATGTACTATGTCAATTCACCAGCCTTTTATGCAACCAAAAAATGGATTACATACAGTTTCAAACCAATGTTCAATTCTATTCGTAATGCAGATAAAACATAGCAATACCAATGTACAATCTTGCAACAAAATCGTCATTCTTGTTTCTAGACATGCAGTTATTAAGTTTTAATGGCAACAACCCATAATGCAAGAAGTTTAATACTTAAGTTAATATGTTACAGTGATGGAAGAATGTATCAAGAACACAGTTACACCCACACATTCCAATAAAATCTAATGTTCAGCAAAGCATTTGCTAGCAATTAGTAGAAAATGAAGTTTAATAGTTAAGTTAATATGTTACAGTCATGGAAGAATGTATCAATAACATACTTACACTCACAGGTTGCAATAAAATCTAATATTCAACAATGCATTTGTTGACAATTAGTACAAAATGATGGTTTTGCAACAATGGGGCTTCTTTGAAACCAATTTGTGCTTACGAAAACTGCCCTCCCCCTTTCTGTTTTCCCACTTTTTTATTCTCTGTAGTTTCTCTTCTTGGTTACTTAATCATTTTTTTCCGAAAATTCCTTGTTGCGTAGCTTGGTGGATTCACGTGTTTCCAACAAGCGCTTCCCCTTTCTTTAAATTGGCCCTCTATTGTTTTGTGTCCTACAAGTAGCACCCAGACTTCCACGATATACAAATTGACAAGAGGACTTGCGTGCTGGCTGGCTCAACATTGCACTCTATTTTTATGTGACCTCCAAACAGCATTCGAAGCTCCGTGATATACAAATTGACACATGGGCTCCAAGGCTGGTGGGCTCAAGATTGCCTTTGTTTATGGATTGAAAAGTGCTAAAACGAGCCATACCACATTTGTGCCACAGAAGCTATATTAAAGGGAAAATCATTTCCTCTATAGTTTCGTGTCCTACAAACAACACCCACAGTTCCGCACTATACAAATTGACAGTCGGAATTATGGACTGGCTGGCTAAAAAAATGCCTCAGAGTTTCGCGATATACAAATTGACAAATGAAGCATACAACCAAGAACCAAGTAAACTCGTGAATTGTATTCCTGGTAGAAAGCGTTAATTTCAAACATCATGGAATGTCATTTGCACGTCATCAGGTTGGTCCGTTCACGAAAACTTCAATCCTCGCTTCCGAGAACAAGTCCGCCGGATCGTTTCCCTATTCCATACTTAGCCACTTTCCCAGAATTCTGCAAATATACAAATCGACCGTTGAACTACCCCATCATTATCTCTTTCGTTTTACACGTTTTGCAGTCAAAAATTATGATACATAAAATTTGAGCTTGGAACACTCACCTCTCCTCAATAACCCTGTAACCCTTTTTTCGATACCGTCCGACCGCTTTTCATACTTTTCCATTATTTCCTTGCTCTCCCCCATCTCTATCACCTTCGCGCTTGTCTATAATAAAAGAAAAAAAATGTTTTATATATATATATACATATATTGTTTCTAAATATGCAATTACTGACATTTACTTCTAACAGCTCATCATGTAGGAACCGTATAGATTGACAATGATGGGCAAAAGGCTCGAGGAGATCTCTTATTAATGTGCATTAAACCAAGATTTGTGGGGGGTTATATTATCCCTTTCGAGTGTTGATTTCAAAATCATGAAATGTCGTTCGCACGTCGTCACCTTGGCATGTTCACGAAACCTCCAATCCTTAATTTCTCTTCATCGTACCTGCCACCTTTGCATTTCTAAATATGCAATAAGTAAGCTTTACTGCTAAAAAATCATCATGCACCACCCATACAAATTGTCATTAATCAGCGAAAGGCTCGAGGAGCTTTCCCATTCATAAGCATTTAACCAAGATTTAGCGGAGAGTTACATTATCGGCTCTAACTGTTCATTTCAACCATCATCTCGAGCAAACCAACATTCTCATAAACCTATGGCATCAGCTCGACAGAACATTTGTGGAGATACAGTCAACATCTTCCGGCGCGAGGACCAAAACTTCCAGTGTTCTAGAGCATATTCTTATTACTCAACCTCTGTCCCAGAGAACCAAGTAATTTGGACCTCTGGGATTGTTCGTGTAGGTTGTGTCCCTGAGCTTTTTGACTGTAAGGACCTGGTGTCTTGGTGCGCTAATCAATTTATTTCAGACAAAAGAATTATTCCACTGCAGGACCGCTCTTTTGTTTCTTTGTCACCTCGAGTCTTCCGCCAAATGCTAACATTTTCAGAGCCAACATTGACGTTCAGTGGAGAAGATTGCAAACAATTCCTAGCAAAGCACAATAACGGGTTGGACCTCTTTCCCCATTTATTGGAAAACCCGCTTCTAGTTCCTAAAGTATTACAAGCTTACAGGTTAGTTCATTTAGAAATCCATTTCGCAAAATTGCCTAGTTCTTTACAAGAATAATGGGACAAGAGTCCATAGCAACTGTTTCTCGGATGGCTCTTTATATTTTGTATTTCATAGTCAACGAACAAGTCATTTTTTATTAGGGCAAGTTAATTTCCCATGAAATATGTTCCCAATTGTCAAGCTTCAAAAGGGAAAAGAAATTTTGCATGTCGTCCTACTTAGTTTTTGCGATAGCGCATTCTTGTCGGTTTCCACAACTATCTCTGTCGAAGAATGTCAACTGGGAATTTGACCCAGTAACGTTCGGGTACCAGGCCTTATGGAAGCACAAGGCTTCCCACTGTTTTTATGAGGTTTTTAATGGCTTCGTGTCTGTTTTCAAAGTTTTGTTGTTAGGAGAAGATTCTCCCCGCATATCTGAACAGACAACCAATTTTTTGGACAGGAAGGGAACACTCGAACATTTGGATAATTACACTATCATAAGAATTTTTGGCTCCATGGAAAAACCTACTTTCCTTCCATCTCACATTACGGACATAATGTTTGTTGCAGAAGTAGCACGACAATACAACTATTGGTTGCATATGTTGCAAAAGAAGAAGAAGAAACAGTTCATTCCTCTGCCTTGGAAAGTAGGGGAGTTCGTGTTGAAAAATGACAACAAAATTGATGGATTCACAGTGCATTCTAGCATCTCCAACATGGAATATGTTGAAATCATAAGAGGGTTCGACCCCTATAATATTTTTTGACAACATTTACAAACACTTGGCCTCGGTGATTGTTTTTTCAAAAAACACCTGCCCGAAAACAGAGACAGTGATGACAACGCTCCTACCTCTGATGCCGACAACCTAGACACAATGCAAAGCTGCACTAAATTGTACACGCAACAGGGGAAAGGCCCTGATGACAAGAGTGTTCAATCGGCAAATAGCACTCCAAAAAGTACGACATCCTGGAGCATCGCTCCAACGGCCCACCACAACAACAAAGAAACTTAGAGCTCTTCAAACGGAGGAGGATATAACAACCCTCTTCACTCTAAAATTGATAGTTCTCACAAGATTCCAGTAGAGAAGAAGAGAAAAAAAGTGTGGGGTAGGCAAAAGAGCCAGAAATTCAGAGTGAGAACATGGAACTTAACACTGATCTGGATAGCATGATCCGCTACCTTGATCAGCCCGAAGATGCCATCCAGCATAGCCATCCAATGGACATATCCATTACCAAAAATTTTGACGAAGATGAATCCTTCGTGTTCCAGAGCATTTTTTTTTATAGCCATTCCAAAAAATTCATAATTTAGAAAAAAGATGTAAAAATAAGAAAGGAAAATCTCGTTCAAATCTTGACCTTGCCAACATACGGTCGTCCCAAATCTATAAACTTCACAACGCGAGTGGAGAATCACTTCATGATTCTATTGGAGGCATCGAGACCAAGAATGCCAGACTGAAGGACTGGGTCAAGGAATTGGAAGAGGCTTTGATTCCTATGCCATTGCTTGTCAATCCTTTGGCAATAGCCATGACTTCCACCCCTGCAGCCAACGTAAAAGCATCCTCCACCCTGCTCGCATCTTGTAGAGGATATATGGAGAATAATATCAAGAAAATAATTGAACTGGTTACCGAGGCGTGGAAAACAGCACAAACCATCACTTCCCTTGGAACCAGGGCACATAGTTTGCTCAAACATTTGCAGGCGGAGTTAAAAAATGAAGAAAAATTCCTTTTAAAAACGGTCCTTCCTTTTGGAACCATTGTTAACAATATGATAGAAACAAAAAGAAAATAACAAGATCTTCCATCCAAAAACCGGATCGGTCAATTGAATGCATGTTGGAAAGAAAAAGTAAAGAACATGCATCTCATTGTTCAGTCATGTGAACAATCCATATCGAAGAAAGATAAATTATTCACAAGGCTGTCAAGAATAAACTTAGACAGAAAAACCAACGACTTCCAAGACCCCGACTGGATTGCAAACTCCTTGCCCTTAACTAGGCAAGAGTTCGATAAACAGGTTGATATGTTTAAGTCCTTGTCTCTGGAAAATTTTTACAGCATCCTCCAGTTTGATCAAGCTCACGTCGACGACTGGCTAGTCAAATATTCAGTACAGAATGAGGAAATTCATCAGGCTCTGTGTAATCTTTCTATCAACTTCCGGGAATTAGAAAACAATATTTTCAACATAAAAATCTGGAATGAGATCAACAACGTCCCAATGAGAACCTACATTGAAGAATATCTCGAAAGGGAATTGAATCAGGCCGCCGACGAAAGGAAACAAGCAGTTGTCAGGATTACAGCAGTCGTCGATGACATCATTGAAACCACAGTCGTCGGCAACATCAATGAAACAGCAGCCGCAAGAAAATAGCCAAATGGCTCATATGTACCCTCACTATAAGTCTACTAATTGCATCTTGCTTTGTTTATCAACCCAATTATTCCACTTTTTTAAATATAGATGTGTAGCCAAACACTTATACCTTTCAATTTATTTTTTTTGCAAGTATTTCACTCTATCTTATTTCTACAGTCATGCTTCTTGTACATATTCCTCTAATGGTCCGCGGGAGCCCCAATCCCAGTCTACATGACAAATGCATTGAAATTTCAATTTATATGTAAAATACTTTAATTTTTTTGAATATTTCAAAATTTCTAGTAGTATGTAACAAACTTTTATTTTTTGACATATTTCAAATAAAATTGTTTTCTTATCTCCTTTTAAATTTATGTCTTCATACATTTTTATCTTTCACCAGTTTGTATGACAAATGCATTTAAATTTTATATGTAACAAACTTTGAATTTTTTATATATTTCAAAATAAATGGTGTTCTACATGACAAGCATCATTTACTTATGCCCCATGTTCCCTGATATACATGTTGCACACAACATTTTCGTGATATACATTTCCAAATTTCACTTAGTATGTGACAAACTTTTATTTTTTTACATATTTCAAATAAAATTGTTTTCTTATCTCCTTTTAAATTTATGTCTTCATACATTTTTATCTTTCACCAGTCTATATGGCAAATGCATTTAAATTTCCAATTTTTTTCTTCCACTGTGAACAAATTTGTAGTTTGTCATATACTTTCAAAAAATAAATGGTATTTTACATGCCAAGTGTCATTTACTTATGCCCCATGTTTCGTGATATACATGTTGCACACAACATTTCTGTGATATACATTTTGCACCTAACACTTCTGTCATTTACAATTCGACCCCATTTTCCACAATTTTCTTTCTAACGTCGTTGGCATGGACTACGCTGCCACACAGCCTTGTTTTCTATATACCTTGTATCAGAATTAGTTTTGTTATCATGTGATACTTTATATGTTCTTTTCATTATTTAAAAATCATAATTCCTATAAAAATAAAAATAAAAAAACATTTGTAAATATTCATGATAATATACTTTTCTATCAATTTAACAATTTATCATCTTATTTTCTATATACCATGTATTAAAATTAGTTTTGTATCATGTAACACTTTATATGTTATTTTCATTATTTTTTTTTATTTTATAGAATAATTTAAAAAAAATACTATTTAATAATTTTTTAGTAATGTTAATTAAATATGTATAAATATATTTCATAGATTATAAATTTGGTGGAAAAAATAAGTAAAATTTGATTTTTAGATGAAAAAACATTTTTTTAAACCATTCAAATTAAATCCAATTAACATTATATTGAAATACATATACACTTTTCTATCAATTTAACAATTTATTAAAATTTTACCTTAGATAGAGAGCAAACTTCCCCTCTCACCCACTTAAACTAAATCCAAGTAACATTTTATAAGTATTTATTTTTCTATCAATTTAATAATTTATCATTTTATTTTTTATATACTAAACATTAAATTTAGTTTTTTTAATGGTTATGATATTTTATATCTTTTTTCACAACAAACCTTTTCAAATCTTATAAGATAATTCTTAAAAAAATATTACTTAGAAATGTTAAGCAGGTATGCATGATATATTTGGTCAGTTATAAATTTAGTAGAGTAAATATGTTACAATCAAATTTTAATATTGGATAGAGAGGATACCGACTTTTCTTTTTAATCATCCAAATTAAACCATATATAGTGTCAATCTTATAAGTTAATTTTTGAATAAATATTACTTAGAAATGTGTAGATATGCATCATATATTTGATTAGTTATACATTTAGTAGAGTAAATATGTTATAAGAAAAATTTAATATAAAGTAGAGAGGATAACAATGTTTCCTTTTAACCACCTAAATTAGACCTTCCTCTCTTTATAATAGTTTACCATCTTATTTTTTAACAACTTTTCCTTTCAACCATCCAAGCAAAACCATATATATATATATATATATATATATATATATATATATATATATATATAGTTTCTTTTAATGATATATAATCTCTTTATTTGTTTGTGGTTGACAAGGTATCAACACTAGTGCATTCTCACTTTTGGGTTAGAGAAGGACAAATTGTATTTTTGTGGTAAACCTCAATGTTCAAAAATTTGTCAATTAAATTTATCTTGCAATTGAAAGGAGGAGTGTTATCCTCCCCACCCAAGTTCAATTCCCACAAACAACATATTAAACTCTTAAAAATAATATATTATTATACATTGTTATAACGACCAATCATTTAAAATTAAAATTGATTCATAAAACTCATATATAATATGTTAACAAATAAAAATCGACATTACACCAAAAATAATAACTTTAAAAAGAAATTTAAATTAAGAAAGCAAGGAAGAAGAAATTTAAATTAAGGAAGCAAGGAAGAAGGCAACAAATTAAATGAAACATTTACTCATATATAATATATTGAAAAATAAAAATCGACATTACACCAAACATAACAAGGTTGTGTGGCAGCGTAGTCCCTACCAAGCAGGTTACAAGGTAAATTGTGGAAAATGGGGTCGAATTGTAAATGACGGAAGAGTTCGGTGAAAAATGTATATCACAGAAATGTTGTTTGCAACATGTATATCATGGAACATGGGGCATAAAATTTCGTTAGCGCTAAGGTGCGACCCCGCGGAGAGATAATTGGTTAAGTGTGTCGGGTTGAAGTGGGAAAGGAAAACGTAGTAGAGGCAGATGGAAATTGTAGCGAAGATGTGGAAAGCAGCATGAAGCACAGGTGGTATCCATGCAGTAAATGACGCGTGGCATGTAGAGCACCATTTATTTTTTTATTGTATTTAACAAAGTACAATCTATGCATAATGGAAGAAACAATTTGGAAATTTAAATGCATTTGTCATATAGACTGGTGAAAGATAAAAATATATGAGGACATAAATTTAAAAGGAGATAAGAAAACAATTTTATTTGAAATATCTCAAAAAATAAAAGTTTGATACATATTACTAGAAATTTTGAAATATATCAAAAAATAAAAGTATGTTACACATTACTGGAAATTTCAATGCGTTTGTCATATAGATTGGGATTGGAGCTCCCACGGACCATAAGAGAAATATGTACAAGAAACAGGACTGTGGAAAGAAGATAGAGTGCAATACCTGCAAAAAACTAAATTAAGGTATAAGTGTTTGGCTACACATTTCTATTTAAAAAATTGGAATAATTGGGTTGATAAACAAAGCAGGATGCGATCAGTAGACTTACAATGATGATACATATGAGCCCTTTTGTTATTTTCTTATGGCTGCTGGAATCATGGAAATTGTCTGTTGCCTTTCTTCGACGGCCTGTTTCAATTCCCTTTCGAGCCATTCTTCAATGTAACTTCTCATTGGGGAGACGTTGATCTCATTCCAGATTTTTATTTTGAAAACATCGTTTTCTAATTCTCGAAAGTCGATAGAAAGATTACACAGAGTCTGATGAATTTCCTCATTCCATACTGAATAGTCGACTAGCCAGTCGTCGACGTGAGCTTGATCATATTCAAGGATGTTGTAAAACTTTTCCAAAGACAACATCTTAAACATATCAACCTCTTTATCGAACTCTTGCCTAGTTAAGGGCAAGGAGTTTGTGATTAAGTCGGGGTCTTGGAAGTCGTTGGTATTTCTGGCTAAGTTTATTCTTGACAGCCTTATGAATAATTTATCTTTCTTTGATATGGCTTGTTCACATGATTGAACAATGAGATGCAGGTTCTTCACTTTTTCTTTCCATCATGCATTTAATTGACCTATCCGTTTTTTGGATTGAAGATCTTGTTGTCTTCTTTTTGTTTCTATCATATTGTTGACAATGGTGCCAAAAGGAAGGACCATGTTTAAATAGAAATGTTCTTCATCTTTTAACTTCGCCTACAAATGTTCAAGCAAACTGTGTGCCCTGGTTCCAAGGGAAGTGATAGTTTGTGATGTTTTACATGCCTTAGTAACCAGTTCCATTCTTTTCTTGATATTATTCTCCACATATCCTCTACAGGATGCGAGGAGACTGGAGGATCCTTTTAAGTTGGCTGCAGTGGTGGTAGGCATGGCTATTTCCAAAGGATTGGCAAGCAATGGCATAGGAATCAAAGCCTCTTCCAATTCATTGACCCGGTCCTTCAGTCTGGCATTCTCGGCCTTGATGCCTCCAATGGAATCATGAAGTGCATCTTCGCTTGCCTTGTGAAGTTGATAGATTTGGGACGGTCGCATGTTGGCGAGGTCAACTCTGAACGATATTTTCCTTTCTTATTGTTTACATCTTTTTTCTCAATTATCAATTTTTTGGACTGGCTGTCAAAAACAGTGCTCTGGAACACGAAGGATTCATCTTCATCAAAATTTTCGGTATTGGATATGTCCATTGGAAGACTATGTTGGATCTCGTCTCCAAGTTTATCAAGGTAGTGTAGTATGCTATCTAGATCAGTTTCAAGTTCCATGTTCTCACTATGAATTTCCAACTCTTCCGTGTGTCTCACATTTGTTTTTCTCTTCTTGTCTATTGGAAGCTTGTGAGAACTATCAATTTTAGAGTGAGGAGGGTCATTATCTCCTCCTCCATTTGAAGAACTCTGAGTTTCTTTGTTGTTGTGGTGGGCCATTAGAGCGATGCTCCGGTGATCTGAAAATAGAAAGGCTGACTTGTTATGCTATGCAAGCACCCTCTACTTCATTAAAATAAACTTTACAGGACCTTGCTTCATGTGTTAAAATATGCAAGATAAACTTATGTGTTAAGCTCATGTATCTTCTTTTAAATGCTTATGTGTGAGGAATTGTTCTTTTAGATGGTTAAATATGTACTTCAAATAAATACACAGCAACACAACTTGCAGCAAATAAACCATCAAACTCACAACAAGAACAAGATGATAAAGGAGTTCACCCCCCTCCGGGCTACATCTCCTTGAGCCTCCATCAATGGACTTGGCTCTCTGGGATTAATTTTTCAAAAGTTATTTTACAAGATGTTTCTCAACTCCAATGGAAAAATAGACTGTACCATTGAGATCAGAACACATAAAAACCCCAAAAATGACTAATAGAACTCTGAAAACGGATCATGGCTCATCCGGGCATGACCTCTTCTACATGTGGCCATAAGCTTCCCTGAGATTCTCTTTGGAAAAAACACCTGTAAAAATCCTCAACAGCCTCTGAAACCTGTCCCAGTGTGTTAAGAGCATAACAATTAGCCAAAAATGATTATTCAATCACAGAAAACAAACATAGGCTCACCAAACCATGTCCTCAATCAATGAGGGCTTCAAGCTCCCTGGAGCTTGCTGAAACTTCAATGGTGAAAAACCTGCATAAGAAGTCTTCAAATGGCCTTGAAAACAGCACCAATGGATCCAGGACATCCAAAAACCCCTAGCTGGGCTTTTACGGCACCTCAATCGGCCAACAGATGAAGAAGTTAGGCCTCCTCCATTTTCCTCCTTCAAGCTTTCTGAAATTGGTTTGCCAAAACGCACCTCTATGTGCATGAACCAAAAACACGCTCCAAAATGTGCATTAAAACCTAGCCCTGCGCATAACCGAAAATCGATCCAAACTGTAGGACGGTTAGGGCGCCTCCAGCCCCTAACCGCCAAGCACTCTGGCATATAGGAGTCATATGACCACGCGTATAGGTAAAAAGGCTAAACGGTTACAAAATCGTTGAGCTCCCACTCCACGCTCCGGTTATGGTCATATGGAATACCATAAAACCGTGTTTTAAACTTTAACGGTTTGCAAACCAATTTTAAATCCCGCGCGCATATGGTATTACATATAACATAATATACATGGCCGCAGCTCCGTTATATATATGCGCACATGCAATGGTCATATGTTTTAAATAATAAAACCATAGGTTATATTTAAAACAACCTCCGCGCGTGCCATTAATAAAGGGTATGGTCACATGAAATGCACCATACAACCGTGGGTCGGGGCCAAGCCCCAGCCCAACCCCCCGCCAACTTCACATTAATGCAAACTTAAATATATATTAATTCATATATAAAACAAGAATCAAACCGTGGCACGTTGGTAATGTGGAGTTTGCAAAGGCTTTGGACTATGGGGGAGGTTCACGGTTCGAACCCCACGAAGTCCATAAAAATTTTAATAATCAAACCATAGACCAATAAAGGGGTGCCACGTGGCAGCCCATGATTGGGCCACATGGCATCCAATCATTTGTCAAAAACCATGCCACGTGTCAAGATATTATTCATCCAAATATCAGCCACATCAACTCTGCCACGTCAGCGTATGGATGTACGGCCCTGCCACGTCATTCTGTACGGACCGTACGGACTGCCCAGTCAGCACTTTTTTACCTGTTTGACTTTCCGAACAGATCTCTATATCTTTCGCTCCTGACGTCCGTTTGAGACGAAATGAATTGCGTTGGGTTCGTGATGACGAGGGCTACGCTCTTGTTCGTTTTGAGGCAATTCTGAGAATGTTGATTTTTGGGCTAAAATTTGACCCCTGGTCCAGATTTTGATCATCCGGGATGTCGTACTTTTTGGAGTATTATTCGTCGATTGAACACTCTTGTCACCAGGGCCTTTCCCCTATTACATGTATAATTTAGTGTTGCTTTGTAGTGTGTCTAGGTCATCGACATCAGAGGCAGGAGCGTTGTCGCCAATGTCTCTATTTTCGAACAGCTGTTTTTTGAAGAAACAATCGTTGAGGCCAAGTGTTTCTAAATGTTGTCGAAAAATATTATCGGGGTTGAACCCTCTTATGCTTTCAGCATATCTCAGGCTGAAGTTGCTAGAATGCACTGTGAATTCGTCAATTTTTTTGACGTTTTTCAACACGAACTCCCCGACTTTCCAAGGCAGAGGAATGAATTGTTTTTTTCTCTTCTTTTGCAATAGATGCAACCAGTAGTTGTATTGTTGTGCTACTTCTCCAACAAACATTATGTCTGTAATTTGACATGGAAGGAGAGCAGGTTTTTCCGTGGAGCCAAAAATTCTTATCACAGTGTAATTATCCAAATGTTCAAGTGTCCCCTTCCTGTCCAAAAAATTGGTTGCATGTTCAGATATGCGGGGAAAATCTTCTCCTAACAAAAAAACTTTGAAAACAGACACGAAGCCATTAAAAACCTCATAAAAATAATGGGAAGCATTGTGCTTCCACAAGGCCTGGTATCAGAACGTTACTGGGTCGAATTCTCAGTTGAAATTCTTGGACGTAGACATTTCTGGAAATTGACAGCAATGTGCTATCGCAATAACTAAGTAGGACGACATATAAAATTTATTTTCCCTTTTGAAGCTTGACAATTGGGAACAGATTTCATGGGAAACTAACTTGCCCCAATCAAAAATGGCTTGTTTGTTGACTGTGAAATACAAAATATAAAGACCCATCCGAGAAACGGTTGTTGTGGACTCTTGTCTCGTTATTCTTGTAAACAACCAAGAAATTTCTTGGAATGGATTTCTAAATGAACTAACCGACAAGCTTGTGATATCTTCAGGAACTAGAATCACGTCTTCTAATAAATGGGGCAAGAGGTCCAACCCATTTTTATGCTTTGCTAGCAACTGTTTGCAATATTCTCCTCTGAACGTCAATGTTGGCTCCAACAATGCTAACATCTAGTGGAAGACCTGAGGTGACAAAGAAATAGAACAGTGGTCCCACAGTGGAATAATTCTTTTGTCTGAAATAAATTTATTGGTGCACCAAGAGACCAGGTCCTTACATTCAAAAACCTTAGGGACACAGCCTGCACGAGCAATCCCAGAGGTCCAAATTACTTGGTTCTCTGCGGTAGGGGTTAAGTAATAAGAATATTCCCTGGACCACTAGAAGTTATGGTCCTCACGCCCGAGATGTTCACTCTATCTCCATAGAACTGTTGTCGAGATGATGAAATAGTTTTATGAGAACGTTGGTTTGCTCCAGATGATGGTTGAAATGAACACTTAGAGCCGATAATGTAACTCTCTGCTAAATCTTGGTTAAATGCTTATGAATGGGAAAGCTCCTCGATCCTTTCGTTGATTAATGACATATGTATGGGTGGTGCATCATGAACTGTTAGCAGTAAATCTTACTTATTGCATATTTAGAAATGCGAATGTGGTGGGTACGACGAAGAGAAATTAAGGATTGGAGGTTTCGTGAACATGCCAAGGTGACGACATGCGAACGACATTTCATGATTTTGAAATCAACACTCAGAAGGGATAATATAACCCCTCACAAATCTTGGTTTAATGTATATTAATAGGAGATCTCCTTGAGCCTTTCGCCCATCAA